>JAJHJA010001290.1:0-184691 GCA_021202915.1 Heliconius himera
TGAATTATTAACGAATGCCCCCCTTTTACAATACCCTGACTATGACAAGCCATTCATTTTGACAACTGACGCTTCAGCCCTAGCTTTAGGAGCCGTATTATCACAAGGACCTATTGGTAGCGATCGTCCTATTGCCTATGCTAGCCGAACTCTTAGTGATACAGAAGTACGGTATAGTACGATAGAGCGTGAGTTATTAGGGATACTTTGGGCCGTTAAACATTTTAGACCCTATTTATATGGTCGAAAATTTATCATTTACACTGACCATCGTCCCTTAGCTTGGTTATATTCCCTTAAGGAGCCTAATAGTAAGCTTACACGTTGGCGATTACGTTTACAAGAATATGATTTTGAGGTAATCTATAAAAAGGGCAAACAAAACACAAACGCCGACGCACTTTCACGAATAAAGATAAATGCTATAGAATTGGATGATAACGCTTCTCTCGTAGTTAATGTTGATGAAAAAGAATCTCGACTTCAAGAGCATTTGTGTGACGTTACAAAAGAAATTGTAAAATTATCTACAAGACATAGCTCTGACGAATCTAGGACTATTACCATATCTGACTCAGAAGCAACAATATCAGCTAGTTCTAGAGATTTATCGGAAAAAGAATATCCTATCCCTTCCATTACTTCAAGTTCTGCCACTGAAACAGTTCATTCAAATGTTCAATGCGATACATCAGGCATTCCCATTTTACATGAGGCGATTGATACAAAACCGAATCAAATATTAGTATTTACCTGGCAAAAAAATGACTTACATGTTAAAGATTTATCTAGGCCAAAAGAGAAAATTCTTGAAGTATTTTTACCTTTAAATAATTTAGAGTTAGTTAAACAATTTCTTAAAGAATATATTCGCCCAAAGATTAAATACTTTATATATTTTGAAAATCCTCAACATAGAAGAGATTTTGCAAATACAATTATAGCTTTATTTAAAAAAGACACCATAAATATTAAAGAATGTACAGAAAGGGTAGTTTTTATAGAGAATGAGGGAGAACAAAAATCAATTATATTAAAATATCACCAGGGTAAGACGTGTCACAGAGGTATTAAAGAAACTATGACTAGAATAAAACGTAACTATTTTTGGCTTAACATGCAGGAAACTATTTCAGCCGTAATAAATGCTTGTGAATCTTGTCGAAAGATGAAATATGATAGAAAACCAATTAAACCAGTTTTGCAATTAACTCAAACTCAAGACGCCCCTTTCCAAGAAGTATTCATAGATATTTTTAGCATAGAAGGAAAGTATTATTTAACTATAGTAGATGCTTTTAGCAAATTAGGTCAGGCAATAGAAATTAGTAATCGTTCCACCCCTGAAGTAGTCCGTGCTTTAATTAAATACTTCTCTATGTATGGGATTCCTAGAAAAATTACCGCAGATCCAGGGACAGAATTTAATAATGAATTAATGAGAGAATTAGCAGACATGTATAAAATAACCCTTCATATCACTACTCCTAATAATCCTAATTCAACAGGTATTGTAGAAAGATTTCATTCTACAATTATAGAAATTTACAGATTAGCGAAATATGAGCATAAATTTACGGACGCAGCTTCTGTTATGACCTATTCTATTATGGCTTATAATCACACTATACATAGCGCTACTGGCTTAACGCCATTTGAACTAGTTTTCGGTCATACTGACTCTAATGACGTGTTTAATATAGAATTTAAAAAGAATTATATACAACAATTACTTAAAGATCATGTTAAACGTACGAAGTATTTATATCAGTATATCTCTAATAAATTACGCGAGAATAAAGAAGAATTAATAAAAAAAAGTAATGGTGAGCAAGATATAGAGTTAGGGTTAGGGAAAACTATTTTCACAAAACCAGTTAACACTAGGAGGAGTAAGGATAAGTCTCCTTTTCAAAAAGCTTGTGTTAGCGGGGAAATTACTAAAAACATAGTACCCATAAAAATTGGGGATCGTCAAACAAAAGTACCCATTAAAAATGTAAAACGACCTCCACAGGTGGTGCTTGATCGTTCTCGCGATGACGACGAAAAACATCCAATCCCTTCGACTTCAAAAAATTGAAGGTAACCCGGGATTATTGCCGGTAAGGCAAGGTCAGGCTTATAAACAAGAGAATAAGTGGATTATTATTAAAGTATTAGATTTAAGTATAATTTTTAGGGATTTAGAATTTAATATAAACCGATATAATGAGTTTGATAAATTAATTAATGTTAATAAGCCTTATTTACTTGAATTCACTAATATGAAAATGGAAGTAGAATATTTGATAAATAATACAATTGAAAAAGTAAGGCAAATAGCACCAGTGAAAAGATTTAAAAGAGGTTTAATTAATCCGTTAGGTTCATTTATAAAAGCAATATCAGGTAATTTAGATAATAATGATGCAATTCGATACGATACTCTCATTAATAAGTTACATGACAAAGAAAGTCTAATTGAAAGTAAAATAACATTGGTTTCCAAAATGATGGATTATAATATTAATAGTACGGAAATTTTATATAACAATTCAATTATTATGAGTGAGCGCCTAAAACGCGTAGAACAAATGTTAAATGATATAGCCGCGAAAGAGAATAATTCTATTTATTCAACTTATGTTCTAGGTATCTACAGTACATTTATTAATAATTTTCGTTCAATATATATAAAATTAAATGAAATTGAGACTTCTTTAGCTTTTGGTAAAATTTCTGTACTACATCAATCGATAATAAATTCTACAGAATTGTTATATATATTATTAGGTATAGAAAAATTTCATAGTTTAATATATCCTGTAACAGAAAGTAACTTAGTTAAAATAGAGCAAACATTTATTATTAAAGCATATGTAAAAGGAAATCAGATTACATTCATAATGGAAGTACCTCTCACAGTTAATAATACATATAATTATTATAAGATTTATTCATTACCTATTTTTAATACATTTAGAAATGAAACTTCCATTGTTATCCCCGAATATCCCTTCCTTATGGTGAAAGGTTCTAAATACTTGTCGCTCGTGGCGCCGTGTCAGCAACTTTCCGGTGATAACCAGTACTTATGCACTGAACATGAGATAGTGCCATATGCTACTACAACGTGTACGCAACAGTTAATGCAGTTTCAAGAAAACTTATCACGCTGTATACGTCGTGTTATACAAATTGAGGAAGTTAAAGCGCAACGTCTATCACCCGCTCGTTGGATAATATATGCACAGAATGAAATGGTAATGACCTATAATTGTAAAGAAGATATTTCAAAAACAACTATATCTGGGACCTATCTGTTAACAATTGACCCTAACTGTGAAATGCTACTTGGTGACCTTCATCTAATATATTTTCGCCATTTAATGGAAAGTTATGCATATAAGGTCACACCTGTTATAAAGTTACCTGAGATTAACCAAAACTATTCTACAATTTCCTCCCCAATTGACATTAAAGGAATAAACCTGGATGATGTGAAATATCTGTCAGCAGCTCTAAAGACAAAAAGTGTTAGTGAAAGTGAAAGTGAAAATGAGCCAATTATAAAAGTCAATAGTGTCAGTGTCGGTACCTTAGTTTTATATTTAATATTAATTATTATAATTATAATTTTGATTGTTAATAGATTTAAAACTAAAATTTTTACTTTCAATCGAAACCCTCAGAATCCAAAATCTTCCGATGGTTTCGAACTTAAGGAGGGAGGAGTTATGTTGGCTCATGGCATGAGAACGGTACAGGTAAATGCTTAATCAGCATTCTAAGTATGGTAACGCGAATCCTCTCAAGCCATGGGAAACATTCTAATGTATTTTTAATATTAATTTTTCTTGAGATAGTTTTTCAATCGACAAGAGCATGCGCTTCTGCTTGGTCGTTTCAGTATTTTAAGTCTTTAGTAATTAATTATATAAGAACATGAAATTCTGTTCAATACATAATTAAAATAAATTCAAATTAAAGTTTTATTACTTTTTAAAAAGCCCACTCGCGCTCCCGTAAACTTGTCTAAGTACGCATTTAGTCAACAAAAACGAATATAAAAGAAATAAAAAAACTTAATTTATTCATATACCTAGTGAATTTTTAGATATTTTTATAAATCTCATCTCATCGCTTAATCCCAGTCGTGGCGCAGCGGCACGAGGTGTGACTGTAAAACCGACTGGTTATGGGTTCGATCCCCACTCGAGAAGATGAAATATTTACTTAAATTTATAGTTCCATTTCTTCGCTCTGGTGCCGAGGTTAAGCGCGGCGTTGAGTTCTGCCACTCAACACGCAATGCCTCCAGAATTCGGCAGAAAGTGGAGAACGGAGTGTCTTAATACTAGATTCCCCCTGCCTACTCTGCTGTGCAGGGGATACAGCGTGAATCTGATTCGTCGCTTAATAAAAGCTTTTATTACATACCCAGCTAGTGTATAATGGTTAAATGTTTAATTCAGATATTTTGTTTAAAAATGTCATTATAATTATGCGTCCTTGCCTGTTGGTGATTTGTTAATGAATTAAATAATACAATGTGAACCTGATACTATATGTAAATATCCATATATTGAATGTTGAAGATTAACTATATTTCTTTACCCTAGATATAAGAAAAAAAATATTCGATGCATAATGCATATTTATGGTCAAAACATACGCTTTCGAGATTAATAGCGATACGAATTTGTAGTATATTAAAAAAATATGATGCCAGTTATTTAAATAATTTGTAATTAACAATGTAATATGTAACTGCCAAAGATATTTAATTGATTTCATAAATTAATAAAATAATTTAAATATGTCATTAAAATAAATAGCTGGAAACGCGTAATGTTTATTTTACATGATCCATTTTGAGCTACTTTAGAGTTTTGCATAACTCGTAAGCTAATTAGTTGAGTGAACAGAGAACTCATAGTATTAATATCTTTATAAAAAGTAATAATGTTAAGATCAGGACTAGATGACCGCCAGTTCTCTGCTCTGATGAAGTCCGGAACGTTCATTTCTAATCAATATTGGATGGATCGAGCTTTATGATCAGCGCCGGGTCGTTCCGAAAATAACATTCTTGGTTATTGTTAACAGCTTTAACTACCTTCGTCAGAACGGTATTTAAAGCTGTTGATACACTTATGCCAATGTTTTGATACTATATGGCTGAAACACTGAAGTCGAATAATGTCCACGTAGAACTCTGTTGAATAAATGGGCTTCATTAGATTTTCAACAACTAAATACTGTTATTATGTTTGTTGCAATATTGCTCAGTTGTAAATTTTTTCTCATTCGGAAACAAAAAGAAATCTATGACCATCCTTTGCGTACCGAGTAAGTAGCTGTTTTGATTTTTACCACTTAAATGACCATTGCGTCTCTTATTGGCTGCAAGTTCTAAATCATTTTTTAAAATACGCGAGGGTAGGGTAAAATCTATGAAGCTTACTTCGTTACATCTATAGACGGTACAATAGAGTTTCTCATCTCATTTTCTATCAATAATATTATAATGTAATATTTTTGCTTAAAATTTTATTTAAAAAATAATATATTCGTATATATATATATATATATATATATATATATATATATATATATATATACTATATATATATATATATATATATATATAATATATATATATATATATATATATATATATATATATGTATCAGAATTATTTTTAATGTTATATTAAACAATTTCAATCCAAATATATTTTGATATGTTGCCTAAAAGTATTTGTAACCATTATTATATTTTATGAGGCCGGTCGTGGCGCAGTGGCACGAGGTGTGACTGCAAAACCGACTGGTTGTGGGTTCGATCCCCACTCGAGGAGATGAAATATTTACTTAAATTTATATTTCCATATCTTCGCTCTGGTGTCGAGGTTAAGCGCGGCGTTGAGTTCTGCCACTCAACACGCAATGCCTCCAGAATTCGGCAGAAAGTGGGGAACGGAGTGTCTTAACACTAGGTTCCCTCTGCCTACCCTGCTGTGTGCGGGATATAGCGTGAAGCTAATTTAATTTTAATTTTTAATTATATTTTATTTTTAGGTTGAGATTACTACTACTAATGTACTTATAAATATTTTATTTACATAAAACAATTGAGATAAATAAAAAGATATCTGATAATCGTGTATTGTGCTCAATAAGACGTTTAAATTGAGACGACAATTGAAAATAAAATTTCTGAGTATAGTCAATCTGGGTAATTTTGATAGAAACGAGCGATATTTTACACTATGTTTTAAAATATGAAGCACATTGCAAGAGTGTTTTTTGTTTTATTAGCGCTCTAGTAATACTTCTCACCCATAGACACTCATATAAACTTTTTAAAATACATGAAATAAATCAGCTTCACGCTGTATCCTGCACACCGCACAGAAGAAACCTAGTGTTAAGACACTTCGTTCCCCACTTTCATAAATCTTAAATTACATCAGTATAGAAAAAAACACAATTATCATAGTTATCCTCATTAAATAGGTAACTTTGACATATAAAGAACAATTCATAAAAAGGTGATGTAACTGATGCAATGAAACGATATAAATTGCAATTTTGCCTTATTATATTACAGAATAATGGAAAATCAGTCTAGATTGATTTGGTATTTGTATGCTATATATTTTTGATCAGCATCAAAAAATACCTAAATGCATGTTTAAGAGAAAACTCTTGGGCCAAATAAAAAGAAAAAAAACAGGATAAGTGCGAGCAGGGGAGCCCTGCTTGACTGAGGGTTCCGTACAATAAAGGCGTCAAAAAAAAAATGAATAAAATAAGTGTTGGACTATGCACATCAATCTTTCATGCGATACCTCACGTAAACTAGCGGCTTTAATACCAAATATTGCCCCCCCTTTTAAAACTATTATCTTTTGGCGGTTTAGTACTACCTGTAGATGGTAGCTGCTAAATTTCATAATTCTGGTCAACCGAATGTGCCTTTTTGCCATTAAAATTTAGTTTTTTTTTATAGAGTCGAAATACATGTTTTTTGCTAAACAAATGGCCATATTTTTTTTTAAGTAAACGTAGAAATATATTTTTTTCAGGAAATTCGAGGACTGTAGATCTGAGTATATCTTCGATATCTCCAAGCGTTCCTGAGATAAAGGCTCATGACAGACAGACACTAGACAGACGGACGGACAAAAAATGATCAACAAAGTGAAAAACTATATATTACTACAATTATTATTAGTCTCTGTACATTTCTGTCAATTAACCAACTACTTAAATCAAGAATAATCTGAAAGAATATATATTTTTAATAGGCTAACAACAAATTAAATTTATCTCAAATGTAGCTAAAACTTAACTTTTAATTATGCTACTAAATTGACTCAAAAAAAACAATCAACACAACTTTTTTTGCGTGGATTATAAAAAATATTAATAATAAACGATGTTTTTCGTGCCCTTATGAATTAAAAAAAATAATGTTTAGTGCTCTCCATACTTTGTTAAACAAGAAAATAAATTTGAATTCTGTTAGTGTATTTTATAAGACAACAAAACAGCATATCAAAATTCTGCTTTTGACGTCTAGTAGTTTGGCTATGCGCTGCCGGTAAGTATAGTCAGTCCGCAGTAGTCAGCAATGGAATAGTTATATACATAACTAGAGGGCGCGCGCGGCTTCGCCCGCTTATTAGGAGTGAATTCTAAAAAACCACGAAACACGTGTTCAATAAAATATTTTTAACAGTCTGAATTTAATTTTTTATAAAAATCGGTGGCAATTTTAAGATTTTTCCATATAAACTTTCAACCCCTTATTTAAACCCTTAGGGGGTGAATTCTTAAAAACCATGAAACACGTGTTCAATGAAATATTTTGAAGAGTCTGAATTTCAAATTTTATAAAAATCGGTACAGATTATTTTTTTTTTCCATACAAACTTTCAACCCCTATTTCATCCCTTTAGGGTTAAAATTTTTCAAATTCCCTTCTTAGTGGATGTCCAGAATATGAAAATAAACATCTGCCCAAGTTTCACGTTTCTACCATCAGCGGTTACGGCTGTGCGTGCGTCTTACCTCAGTCAGTCAGCACAAGTCCTTTTATATATATAGATAGATGTCAGTTTTAACCTTTTAATCTGTAACTTACTTAGCTTACAGTTTCTAATGTACCAACTTTAATGATTAAAAATGTAAAAATATTTATAAAACTCGTATTAAAGCTATTTACCCGAAAGCCCACTTTAGATTATAGATATCTACACAGGTACCTGTGCTAGTAATAATAATATATTTTTTTTATTTCAATGTAAAGGAAGAAAACAAACCATTTACAATCACCGAAAGATATATAATTACGCTTACGATTATTACTATTTTCGAAAGACACTTATTATTTTTGTTTTATTTGAAACATCTGCTACGCCAACTTTTTCCAAGTACACAAAATCATATGTTTTTTTTTCTGGTTTATGGCCACATACATACACATAATTATAACAACAAATATTAATAATAACAATGAGGGAGCCACTGGTCAGTTTTTCGGTCCGCAATCTATCAACTGCAAAGCGATTGGACTCAACTTTTCCAATTGGCGACTACCAGCTTAGTACTCTTAACGGGCAAATTAAAATGTCTCGGAGAGCCTGGGGTTGGACATCCTTATTCTTATACAGGATGTCCAGTAAGTAATGAATCAACGGAATATCAGTGATAGAGGAGGTTGTAAGTTACAAAATAATAATAATAAAAATATCTAGGTCAAATAATTTTCGAGTTTTTTTTAAATAAATTTGAAAATTCTCTCACCGCGTCCATAAAATACTTTAAAAAAAAAAATTATACATATTAATTTTTTAATTTTTTATTTATTTATGGTATAGGAACATATGCCTTTATGCCTTTGTAATAATACATTTGCCTTTTGAAAATAATGTTTATTACGATTAAAATTATAAGATAAGGTTTACGAAAATCACATAATAATAATCTTGTAATGTGAGACTTGACCTGACTTGACTTGTGAAACGAAATCAGTGAAAAACAAACAAACGCACCATAACCTTGTGGAACTTTATTATAAAAACATATATGGTTTGTGACAAATGAAAAAAATAATAATTGAAGGGTCAAACCGTTACTTATCTTAATAAGAAGTAATAATTTTGTAAATTACCCAGAATTTCTTCATAACTATCTTAAGGTATTATCGGTAAAATAAGTAAGCTATTTATGTGATAAGCATCTATTTTCTAAAGCAGGCGCTCAAAATGTCTTCCTCCAATCCAGATGTATGTATATTATACAATGTTTTTTTTGTGCTTTAATTGCCTCTCGGGGGTTAAATAAATAAAAATATATAGATGCAGCAGCAGCAGAAAAACTTTAATGACCTTTGTCAATACTGATTGGCTTGGTCATATCAGGCTCGTAATGCATATCGAGTTCACGAGATCGTAAAATCTCCTTGTAGACGTACGCGGACTTGCGTGCCGTGCGTTTGCGTGCCAATGTACTGTAGTCGACTTCGTAGAGACCTAATCGTTCTCTGTAATAATAATAATAATATTTATATTATTATAGGTCAATAAATTAATAATCGTAATATTATATAACTACTATATTAAAAAAAAATAAAAAGCAGCTTCACGTTTTTCCCCACGTAGCGCTGAAGGGAGAGGAGACCTAGTGTTAAGATCCTGCGTTCCTCAGTTTCCACTCAATCTTCGAGTGGACTTAAAGTAAAATTAGTGTAATAAGATGTTGGATGTATTTAATAGAATTAGTGATATTTTTTCTTAATATATGTAACAACTTAATTATTATATTTCAATATGACTTACTTATATCCTTGTACCCATTCAAAACTATCTAATAAACTCCACGCAGTATAAGCTCTTACATCACAGCCATCTTCCACAGCATCCAGCATTGCAGATATGTACCCTCTGTAATATGTGACTCGTTCATCGTCATTTAGCCCTCCGTACGTCGCAAAACCATTTTCTGTTATGTATACAGGAGGGTTATCGTAGTCATTTTTGATTTGCATTAACAGCTTATAGAAACTCCAGGGTATATACTAAAATATATTATATAATATAATTAAAATAAATAAAAATATTAATTGTGTGATAATATTAACAGCAACAAGATAATATATATATTTTTTATATTTTTACCATTGCAAATTCAGATTCACCGATTTTCCAATCATCCAGACAATAAATGGATACTTCAACATCGTCCATAAATGAAGGGATTTCATACATATTGTAAACGGATTGATTTCTGTACACATAATACGTAGAGTAATGGTTTAATCCAAAAAAGTCGGAGCTACCACGCACTAGCTCAATTTCTTCTGGCGTGAATTCAGGCAATCTTGATCTAGAGAAGCCTTGAGCGGCACTCTTGATTGCAATTTTTTTTTTCATCACAGGAGGGAAATCACCTGATTTTGAAAAAATCGGGTGGGAGTACATTGCCCACTGAAAATAAAAAACAAATTTAAACTTCATTTTGTTTTAAAGTAGTTAAAAAAATAATATAAATATACATAAATACATATCGTGATCCAAAAGGAACGTTGTCTTTTAAAATTCCCGGGCACTGGGAAGGCAGGTAATTTTTTACGTTAGTAGACTGTCAATAACATTGCCAAGCATCTGTTTGTATTATCTCCGAGTTGTTTTTGTAAACAACCAAAGATCATTTTTTCGATTTTTACAATGGGTGCTTTTGTTGAGCAAAGAACTTGCATCAAATTTTGTTGTATGGAACAAAAAATCATTTATAATTGCTTCACCGAACGATCACAGCGGGCTGGGAACACGTTGAAGACTAATAGTGCTCTGGACGTCCATCAACGTCTACCGATGAGAGTCACGTCCAAAAAATCTAAGATTTGGTGCTTGAAAATCGTCGATTGATAATTATCGCTGATAGTGTTCGAATATCATTTGGCTCAGCCCGAACCATTTTGAAGCATGTTTTGTGTCTCAATCATGTCAAGTCTCGATTGATGGTCTCGACATTTTTGCCAAAAACTCGACTCACATTGTTTCATAAGCACCGTATTTGTTTGGTATTTACCTGCAACTTCTAGCTATTTCGCAAATTTAAAAGGCCAATGCAGGGACGCCGTTTTGACACGTTTGAGGAGATAAAACCTAACCCAAAGAAGGTATTGAAGACTATACCGGAAAGAGACAAAAACTTTGGAAAAAGTGCATTTAAACGGGGATTACTTTGATGAGGATGAAATTGATTTAGAAGAATAGCAATCTTTATATTAAAAATATCATAATAAATATATCAGGAGAGGCCAGTCGTGGCGCGGCGGCACGAACGTGACACAGTGTTACTGTAAAATTGACTGGTTGTGGGTTCGATCCCCACTCGAGGAGATGAAATATTTACTTAAAATTATATTTCCATTTCTTCGCTCTGGTGTCGAGGCTAAGCACGGTATTGAGTTCTGCCACTCAACACGCAATGCCTCCAGAATTCGGCAGAAAGTGGGGAACGGAGTGTCTTAACACTAGGTTCCCTCTGTCTACCCTGCTGTGTGCGGGATACAGCGTGAAGCTGTAATAAATATATAAAAAATACATTTATAAATTGCATACATTAAATTGGTTAGCATCGTAAGCTGCTTCTATTTGATCTTCAGTTTCAGAATCGTACCATTGTGCGCTAAGAGAGATAAATATAGACCCGTTATGTTTTGGTCTAAATTCTTCATTATAAATGTGGTAGGCTTTAGCATGAGCTAAAAGCAAATTTTTACTACACATATAATCGGCTATTCCTTGTATATTAATTGCAGGGGCCAACTCCTTAGAACCATATCCAAAGTAGCAAACTTGATGAGGTTCATTTATGGTTATCCAATACTTCACTCTATCACCAAAAAGTTCAAAAGCCACGCGAGCGTAGTCCGAGTACCAATTGATAATCTCGGGGTTAGTCCATCCCCCGAGTTCTTGCAATTTCTGAGGCAAATCCCAGTGGTATATAGTTATCATGGGCTGAATGTTATATTTAAGCATTTCATCAATTAAATTATTGTAGTACGCCACGCCAGCTTTGTTAATTTTATCGTGAAAGCTGGTAGGAAGGATTCTGGTCCAAGACAAAGAGAATCTATAGAAATTCAACCCCAACTCCCTCATCATTTGAACATCTCTTTTATATAAATAGTATGAATTATCAGCAATATCTCCATTAGAGGAATTCGCTACCATAGATGGATTAGTATGTGTCAAATGATCCCAAATATTTTCTGTCTTACCTGAAAAATATATATAGTTAGGAGTGCTATTTAATGTTAGGAATATTATGTTGGTTACGTATAGATTTCTATACGACACTTACTCATCACGCCACTATGACGCGATAGCGTCATCAATTATTATTATTCTACCCTGCAACTTATTTGTGAACGATAATATAAAAGGTTGCACGGGCGTTGTACAGCCAGTCTTGGCTCTGGTGTGGTTCAGAGTACTACTAGTACTCTGCCACTGACTAACCTCGACTATTCGGATAATTGATTATTGAGTTAATCAATTATTATCGTAATTATGAATGTGGTTAACACCTATTTGTAATTGCACTGGGCTGGAGCAGTGAAGGCGAGTGTTGATATATCGGAAAGGGTACCCTGAAGCCTACACCTGTGGTCGCAAGTCCCAGGCACTGCTCCATCCATACTTTTCATCATTTAAAGGCCATAAACAATATTAGTTGCAACTACCGTCCACATCTGATATATGATCGATACGACTACCCTCTTGTTATTTATCACATCCGACATATGTGAGGAATATGTCAGGATGTACGAGCGGTAACGATTGTGATAAGTACTTTTGTATTGTTTTTATTTATTAAATTTCTAACCTGATTCCTAATTATATATTATTTTACAAAACATACATTCTGTAATAATTTATTAAATTCTGATTGTAACTAAACTTGTCCTGTTACTATACAGGATATAAATATTTAAAATTGAATTCAAATTGCTTAAAAAACTCAGCCAAACGATCTCACAGTATTACATTTGTAACGGCCTTAGAACGAAACATATTTTGTTATGTATTAATTGTAATAAAACTAATTTACCATCTGCATCCCATGCACCTTCTACCTGATAAGATGACGTAGCTGTCCCGAATAAGAAATCTGCAGGAAATTTTCTTAAATTGTGGCGTGAGGCAAAGCCGCATTGCGATATGGATAAGCAAATGCTTGTTAGTATACTGCAGGAATTAAAACAAATATCAAATATCAATATTCACAAACCATATACCTAATAGATATAGAAAATATATATACGCATCTCTTGCTTTTGCTACAAAGAGTAATATCAAGACACTCTGTTCTTTGAAGAATATATTCCGTACAATTCCGTATAACATTTAAATGTTAGTGTTTTTAGAAATAATAAAAATGTTGAAAGTACATCTTTTTATTTTATTATAGGAATAATAAAATAAAAAAATAAAGTAACAGTACAAGAGTATGTAACAATTGCAATATGGAAAGATATTTTAGAATTAAAAAAAAAGTAATGAATTGGATTTATTTTAATTAATTGTATAAAAATTAAAACTTACATAAAGCGTGATATCCACATTATATAATTGTTCTTTGTACGTATTTCACGGCAAAACAGTATTTTATAGAAATATTCATATCTTTTCTTGACATATGGATATTGATATTGTAATCTTCTAGTTCTTCTTTTGTTCGTTTTATCTTTAAATTTATCTTATTTTGATTAAAGGAATGAATATTATATCAAATTCTAGCAAAGGCGTTGCTAGGCGGGTAGGCAAGTTTATATAGATATGATTTTTGGCAAGTTAACATGATACAGTACAGATGATGTGAAACGATAGTAGTAATTCGCACAAAAACCCTGTGGAAACTCAAGTATCGCTTGCTTATGCCACTATGACGCGACGCTTGAATGGAAAGCGTTCTCTGCGCTTACCACCGCCGCCTTCAGGGTATTCTGAGGAACCCGCCTAATTTTAAGAAATAATTAAAAGCCTTTACAAGACAAAACGCGCATCGTCCAGTTCCGTCACTCTTCAAGAAATGTCTCAAAAATTGGGAGGGGACAAAGTGCGGAAGAAAATGGGGAGTGGAATATCTCAACACTAGGTTTTCGTCTGCCTACCTTGCAATATACAAAATATAGTATGAAGCTAATCAAGACAAGACAATAAAAATCCTTTAGAATTTACAAAACAATATTATATTAATACAAATTTTAAAAAATATATAACATTTTGTTACACTATCTCTAATAATTATAATTTAAATTGAATCTCGAATAATCCATGAACCAATCATCTATACAATTCTTGTATGTTGCACTTGCTGATTCGATTTATCACTCCTCCCTCTTTAGACTTTTTTTAATCTTGATATTCTTAAGGAGTCCATAAGTGGGAAAAATGAAATTTATTGTCACGGTATTGTACCTAAAAATATTCGTTGACACATTATAAATCAATTAATTCACCTCTCCCCTTTCGTCCAACCGGGGGCTGAGAGAAGATTTCTGCAGCAGCGTGTTGACTTTTTAAGTGAGTGTCATGCGTGGTTTTTTTAATCAAATTTACTTTTATAAATTTTCGTTAAGGGATTCTATATAATACGGAAGAGTTAGAAAAACAAAATATGCAGAAAAACTTTAATGGCCGTTGTCAATACTGATTGGTTTCGTCATATCGGGCTCGTAGTGCAAGTCGAGTTCATGAGATCGTGCAATCTCCTTGTAGACGTACGCGGACGTGCGCGCCGTACGTTTGCGTGCCAACGAATTATAATCCACTTCATAGAGACCAAAACGTTCTCTGCAATAATAATAATAGTATGTATGTTTTAGGTATTTAAATGAATAACTTTGACATAGAAAAAAAACTGTATTTAAAAATTAGATCAGCAAAGCTTAGTAGTATTTTTGTAGTAGTAGGTGTTTACTTATTAGTATCTATCTATTATAACTGCGCTACACGAAATACGGTATGGATAAACATAGTGCAATGAAAAAAAAAATCCTACGTATAAACTGTTGAGGTATCTTGATTCATTTCTTTAGGTATAGGTTTGAAATATTCTACCCTAGATGCTCCCGCTGCATGCTACTGCTCCCGTAAAAGGAGTGCAGATGCTTCCACCCTGTCTGTTGGATATGACAGGGTGGAAGCGTCTGCGTTCGTTTTCTTTCTATCAATTTAAAATATGTATTTTTTTCTTTTTCTTCCTCCTAGCATTAATTCCGGTGTATGTTGTCAGGATTTGCCTCTGTCCTTCTTGCTTAACCTACTGCACTTAGCACGGTCTTTAATGTAATATTTTGATTATCGTAATTAATATAACTTACTTGTATCCTCTCAACCATTCAAAGTTATCTAATAAACTCCACGCAGTATAAGCTCTCACGTCACAGCCATCATCCACAGCATCCAGCATCGCAGATATGTATCCTCTGTAATATGTGACACGATCATCGTCGTTCAGCCCTCCGTGCGTCGCAAAACCATTTTCTGTTATATATACTGGAGGGTTATCGTAGTCGATTTTGATTTGCATTAACAGCTTATAGAAACCCCATGGTACATACTAAAACAGAAATACATAAATAAAAAAAATTGAGTTTATTTATTCTCCGAGTGGAACGAAGTGTCTTAACCCTAAGTTCCTTCTCTAACCTATCCTGCTGCATGGGATACAACGTGAAGCTGATTGATTATGAAATAAGAAAATATTAATTTTGTAATCATATTAACACCAACAAGTTAATGTTTTTTTTTAATATTTTTACCTTTGTAAAGTCAGATTCACCGATTTTCCAATTATCCAGATAATAAGTTGACACATCAAGATCGTCCATAAATGAAGGGACTTCATATGTGTTGTGAATGGAATCATTTCTGTACACGTAATATGTAAAGTAATGGTTTAATCCAAAAAAGTCAGAGCTGCCACGAACTAGTTCGATTTCGTCCGACGTGAATTCAGGTAATCTTGATTTAGAAAAACCTTGGGCGGCGCTCTTCATTGCAATTTTTTTTTTCATAACAGGAGGGAAGTCACCTGACTTCGAAAAAATAGGATGGGAGTAAAGCGCCCACTGAAAAATAAATATAGGCTATATTATTTTAAATATCATCTATTTATTTTAATTATTTAAAATATATATTTTTTTAAGCAAGGAATGCTTACGAATAACGTATATTTTTGGTAAAACATTTTAATAAAAAATGTATACTCGAAAATTCGATCTAATATATTCGAAAAAAATAATTTTAATTTTTATATTTAAAATATCATAATAAATATATCAAAAATTTACTATAATTTGAAAATTGCATACATTAAATTGGTTAGCTTCGACCGCTGCTTCTACATTATCTTCAGTTTCAGAGTCGTACCATTGTGCGCTAAGAGAAATAAATATAGATCCGTTTTGTTTTGGTCTAAATTCTTTATTATAAATGTGATATGCTTTAGCATGAGCTACTAGCAAATTTTTACTACACATATAATCTGCTATTCCTTGTATGTTAGTTGCAGGGGCCAACTTATCAGAACCATATCCATAGTAGCAAACTTGATGAGGTTCATTTATGGTTATCCAATATTTCACTCTATCACCAAAAAGTTCAAAAGCCACACGAGCGTAGTCTGAGTACCAATTGACAATCTCCGAGTTAGTCCATCCCCCAAGTTCTTGCAATTTCTGAGGCAGATCCCAATGATATAGGGTTATCATAGGCTGAATGTTATATTTAAGCAGTTCATCAATTAAATTATTGTAGTACGCTACGCCAGCTTCGTTAATTTTATCTGGAAAGCTGGTAGGAAGGATTCTGGTCCAAGACAGAGAGAATCTATAAAAATCAAGCCCCAACTCCCTTATCATTTGAACATCTCTCTTATATAAATAGTAAGAATTATCAGCAATATCTCCATTAGAGGAATCCGCTACCATAGATGGATTAGTATGTGTCAAATGATCCCAAATATTTTCTGCCTTACCTATTAAGAAAAATGTACATGATTTTACAAATATATATTCTGTAAATATATTCTGTAATTACACATCCTATCTTGGTTGTTACTAAACATATCCTGATACAAAGTAGAATCCAAATATTTAAAATTTTATTTAAATTACTTAAAAAACTTTGCGGCGTTGAGTTCCGCCACTCAACACGCAATGCTTCCAAATTTTGGCGGAAAGTGTCTTAACACTAAGTTCCCTCTGCTTACCCTACTGTGTGGGGGATACAGTGTGAAGCTGATAAATTTAAAAAATAAGAATAAAACACTCAGCCTAATGATATTACAATAGTTTTGTATTTTTTTTTGTGATGTATTAATTATAATAAAACTAACTTACCATCTGCATCCCATGCTCCTTCGACCTGATACGATGCCGTAGCTGTCCCGAATAAGAAGTTTGGAGGAAATTTTCTTACACTTTGGCGTGAGACAGAGCCGCATTGCGATACGGACAAGCAAATGCTTGTTAATATACTGCAGGAATTAAAGCAATATTTAACTATCATTAATTCAATATTTAATTTGCTGGGAATACAGAGGGTAAAGAGAGAGTAATATCAAGACACTCTTTTATCCGAAGAATTGAATATATTCAATGTTAGTTAGTGTAATAGATTTATAGTAAATAATATAAATATAAAAAAATATATGGTCACTTTTTTATTATTTTGCTATAGGAATAGCAAAAAAAAAACCTCCGAGGACTCGCGCACAAAGGGTTCAGTATTATTATCTAAAAAAACAAGCAAATAATTTACATTTGTTGTATGGGAGGCCCCTTAAATATTTATATTTATTAATTTTTTTTAGTATTTGATATTAAAGCGGCAACAAAAATAGATAATCCGTTAAAATCTCTACTAACTAACTTTAACTAACTATTACAGTTGATGTGATACAGCCTGACTGATGGATAGACAGACGGACTAACGGACAGTGAAATCTTAGTAATAGGGTTCCATTTACCCTTTTGGGTACGGAACCATAAAAAGTAAAAAGGATACAGGAGTATGTTATAATTGGAATATAGTAAGAAAACTATGACCAAAATGAAAACGTTATTGAATAACTAATTAGTGAATAAATTTAATTTTTATTTTTTTAAAAGTATTAATGAATTATTTTATAAATTGTTAATAAAAAAAAAACGAAAACTTACATTAAGCGTGACATCCACATTACGTGGTTGTTTATAGGTATTTCGCGAAAACACAGTATTTTTATAGAAACATTCATATCTTTCTTTGATATTGTAATCTTCTAATTTTTCTTATATTCATTTTATCTTTAAACAAGCGGCCGGCCCGCGGCTTCGCACTCGTGAACTTATGTAATTACTTAAGTCGTATACATATTTGTTTACTTAATATTATTAAAGTGGAAAATTGTTTAGCTATTTATTTTTTTACCATACGGTAATACTATTATAAATATTATACACAAAATATATATGAATTTAAAAGTTTTGGTATTCTATTGACTTTTGTTCGCAAAAGAAGAAGAAAAGCCTATCCTAGCCTCCGCAAAACAATGTGGCTCCGCAATTTTATTTCTAATGAAAGTCCCATAAAAGTGGGTTTAGTAGCTTCGGAGATTATCCCGGACAAACAAAAAGACAGTCAGACAAATAAAAATCGTTTCTTTGTGTTTCAGTGCCGTGTAAATAACTGAACTTGAAAAAAACACAGTTCATTTTGAAATCATAGACAAACACTTCGATTTTATTTATATGTACAGATTTATCTTATTACTCTAAAGTTAATCAGTATTAAAATCA
The DNA here is from genome assembly GCA_021202915.1 of Heliconius himera. Taxonomy (NCBI): domain Eukaryota; kingdom Metazoa; phylum Arthropoda; class Insecta; order Lepidoptera; family Nymphalidae; genus Heliconius; species Heliconius himera. The sequence continues at coordinate 18,856 of JAJHJA010001290.1, forward strand.
ATAGGTCACATTGATGCAAATTTATTACTTTAACCAACAGGTGCTTGTTGGTCTCGCCCACCAAGGGTTTCGTACCAATTTTAAGGTCGTAGGTCAATGGGTATGTGACTTATAAAAGTTGACAAACATAAGTGGGTGTATGAACTCATTTTCTATGAAATGAGATACAAATAAAAATATATTATGATTTTTTCGTATGATATACCTATAAACTTCAATTTATCGGATTATTTCCTATTAAACCCTACAGATTTTGATTGCGCTTCAAATTTCATACAAAATGCAGCAAAACACACACGTAAACGCTTGTATCTTTTGATTCTGTTGACTTAGACTTTTGAGTTCCACTGGACTTTAGACTTGGGTTGAATGTCTTATAAAGATTGCCTTAGTTACACGGATCATCTCATATCTACTACTTGATAAAATGAATATAAATGCCATCTGTATTTTTTAACCGTAAACACAACGTCATAAGACACATAGAGTCATTGATTATTAAAAACAAGACATCATCGTGACATTCCGGCTACCAGCGCGAAGGGAATGAGATGCTTGATTTGAAAACTTTTTCGGGAAGAATGCAATCAGTTTTAATCATTTACTGTTATAAGTAAAATCTTCATTGTAATTATTTAAACAATTAAGTAACCCTATTGGTTTCTTAAATAATTTAGATTTTTTGAATATTTTTAAAATAAAAAATGTCACATTGAGTTTTCGGTTAGAATGGTATGTTGTTAATGTGGAATACCGACAGCGAGCATAATTTGAAATATTTCAATTATAATATAGAAGAAGAATATAGAGTTGATAGATCTAGCAAAACAGCATTAGATGACTATCCTATCACTACCACCTAATTGTACGCATCAAGATCACTTTCATGGACTAAAATACTACGACAGTGAAGAAGTTCGAATGTTTCTCAGAGAAGCTAATTACTTAAGAATTGGACAATATTTTTAGATATTTTGATTTTAAAAAATTATTACCTAGACACATAACGACTATAAAACCGTTATAAAAAAGAAATCTATTAGTTTCTCAGAAAAAATATTTGCAATGGTGAAAGAAAAAATGTGATTATAATTTGGAATACTATATTCCAAATTACCTGCACCCTAAGTCAAATTTAGCTTTTGTATTTTTTTTAATTTGATAAGCATTTGGTAATGTTTCTGGTTTTTGTTCTGTTTGATGGTTATTATTATTAAAGTTTAATACTTTTCCAATAATATAAAGTACTTTTATTGAATTATCCTATTTCTCTTTAAATTTATTCTCAAAAAACAAACTAGTATTCCAAATATGCTGCAGTTCCTCTACTATGGGACTTGTCAAGGAAATCTTGATACAACTCACTAAATACCAGCGGAAATGCGCCTCGGTGCAAGTTCCGGCAATAGCGGGCCACCTGACGGTGGCCCGCTATTGCCGTATAGTGGCCTTCAGGATGCCCCGGGATTTCTTCCAGGGCACCCGCAGCCTCGATGACTAGCGGGAGTATCGCTATGATTCTCCTGCAGTAGCTCCTCTAAATAAGTTAACCTGACTTAATATTTTTTTTTTTTTTGATTTTATTTTTTATTAATAAATACATGCAACGGCAGAGTAAACTTTAAAACCGAAACCCTCTTCCTCTGCAGTTATTTCGCAGGCAAGTGCAAGACTATTACAAAATTCATATTCTGCGACCCTAATGTTGCTTCATTTTTATATCAAATCTATTGGAATACGAGTTATCTGTAATTTATTAATTGATATCTTACGGCATTTTAAAATAAATTATGAATGCCTATTCAAGTCGTGGCGCAGTGGCACAAAGTGTGACTGTAAAACCGACTGGTTGTGGGTTCGATCCCCACTCGAGGAGATGAAATATTTATCTACATTTATATTTCCATTTCTTCGCTCTGGTGTCGAGGCGGGGCGCGGCATTGTTTCTGCCACTCAGCACTCCGGAATTCGGCAGAAAGTGGGGAACGGAGTGACTTAACACTATGTTCCCTCTGCCTACCCTGCTGTGTGCGGGATATAGCGTGAAGCTATTGTCTATTCAAAGTTAAGTATATTATGCCGAAATAAAAAAATACAGTTTTCGCCTATTATGTAAAACAGTTATTAGGTACGAATTGACAGAGAAAAATATAATTAGTTCACCACACTGTGTCATTTAGACGTTCATTCATCATTTAGATTTCCCAACCTTCACCTACTGTAAGTAATTAGCGTAAAAAATGTTTTAATCTAGTTTAGTCGTTTCATATATAAGGTAATTGTTTGACTAATTTTGAAGACCACGTGGCTATCATATTTTATTTATTCTTCTGTCTAGATATTAAAAGTCTATCGCCATTTCATAAATGTAGTAATATTACGAGTTCTATATTATTTCTTATCTCTATATATAATAAGACAGTAAAAATATTTTGTCTGTACATTTAGTAATTTTGACTGAAATGGATAGAGGGACACTTAAAAATAATAATAGAAAGCAAAAAGATTTTTTTTTTATTTCTTGTCTGTCTGTCTGTCTGACGACATATTTTTGTCCACATTTTTCTCTGAAAGTACTGAACCGATTTACTTGAAAATTTCACCAATTACTTTGTTTTAACTCAACTTAACTACTAAAGTTTAGTTCATCAAAATCGGTTCATTAATCGGTTCATTAAAAAAGTTATGGTCATTTGAAAGAAGTCGTAATTAATTCAACACAGAGATAAAGAACGATCTTAAAAGAAATATCAAGTGAATACAAAGATTTTTTGGTTGGTTCGTTCATATAATATATGTAACTAATTTAAAAACTTTACAGGAGTTAATATGCAATTATTACAGTTATTTTACAATGAATATTATGAATCCTTCAAATCAATAATTTAACAATTAAGGCTGTTTCTGAATGAGCAAATTAAATTATTCATTGACATCAGCACATTTAACAGAGTATATTATATAGGTAAAAAGAACATAAAGTTACAAAAATATATACGTGTAATAAATAATTAGCTTTATGTATATTTTATAAATATCAAATATCAACAATGGTTGTATTTTTTTATTTAAAACAATCAAAAATTCTTTGACGATAATGTCGTAAAAAAACATATTAGAAGTCATTATAGTTATCAATCAAATCTTTAATAATTTTTAATTCTTATTAAATCAATAATCATGTATTTTAAGCGGGCGAAGCCGTGGGCGAGCCGCTAGTTTGATAATAAAGATATGGCCTAAGATCCCATCGTTTAAAACTGTAGGGATTAGATTTTCTAATGAAAATTATATTTAAGAATGATACATGATAGTAGAATAGATTACACTAGGGTTGCCCAAAAAAATCCTGCCGCAATCACCTTTAATTAATGTTTTTCGTAACTCGTTTTTGGAGAAAATTGCACTCATATGTTTTTTATGTGAATCGCACATCATTTGAAAGAAAATCGCATAAGGAATTGGAAAAACAATGGTTGCCAGCTCTCAGTCTGCCGCAAGTCCAAGGTTGCCTGGTTTAAAGAGGTTACTTAATGTGAATATTTGCACTCATGTGTTTTTTTAATGAATTATATATCAAATTAAAGCTTATTTTTTTGTCATCACTAAAACACATGGTTGCCTGGAAAATGGCTGCCGCAAGCAAAGGTTGCCATCATTCGAAATATTTTATTCTGATTCCGTTTGACTGAGAATAGACGATGAAATACGCGATTTGCCTTATGTTTTAAAGTAAAATATTATAAAATAGAAGGTCAATCTTAAAATTAATATTTATTCTAGCTGTTCACCTGTTAAATGATGATTTTAATCATATTAAGTACATACAAAAAACTATTTAAACATGAAATCATCCTTATTTTTCCATTGAAATAATGAGTCTATGATATTAAGTCTTTGTTAAATCTGTTTTGTAGATATTAATACTCGTTTAAATCGTTATTTTAAAAAGACTAAATTATCATCTATATAAAACAAGTACCTGACTGACTGAGGTAAGACGCACGCACAGCCGCTGATGGTAGAAACGTGAAATTTGGACAGATGTTTTTTTTCGTAATCTGGACATCGACTAATAAGGGATTTTAAGAAAATTTAACCCTAAAGGGATAAAATAGGGGCTGAAAGTTTGTATGGGCTTTTTTTTTATCGGCACCGATTATTATAATATTTGAAATTCAGACTCCTAAAAATATTTCATTGAACACATGTTTCATGGTTTTTTAGAATTCACCCCGTAAGGGTTCAAATAAGCGGGCGAAGCTGCACGCGCCCACTAGTATTAAATAAACGTTTACAAATATCGTTCTATTATAAGGTATTAATTACATAATGTTTTCATAATATAATGTAGGTTGACAATTATTGCAGATATTTTATTTATTAATCAAGAAAATATGGAAAATTACGTCGTTATAAACTCTCAATCTCTCTCTTCGTCCTCAGAGAAAAATATATAATATTAAACATTAAATTTAATTATACTTATCAAACATTAATTATACTTACGTTTTGCATTAGAAAATAATTGAAAAATAAAAATCAAATCAGATTCACGCTGTATTCCGCATGCAGCAGGGTAGGCAGAGGGAACCTAGTGTTAAGACACTCCGTTTCCCACTCTCTGCCGAATTCTGGAGGCAATGCGTGTTGAATGGCAGAACTCAACGCCGCGCTTTGCTTCGACACCAGAACGAAGAGATGGAAATATAAATTTAAGTGAATATTTCATCTCCTCGAGTGCGGTTCTTCTTTATATTTTTTTTTACAACAATGAACTTTTTGTAACAAGTGATAACCGTGCATTGTGTTACTATTTAAGAAAATGTTACTGTATATAAAAAACATTTTTTGGCGAAACAACAACATAATTTTACACTTCAGACTCATTATTAAATTCCACACACATTTTCGCACAAAAAACAGATCTTCATTTTTGTCATGTTAACTAAAAACGTCTTCACTCCAAAACGAAAGGTAAGTAACTAAGTAATATGTTCAAAAACATCTCATTTGGCCATCTGCACTGTTATTGCATTTAGAAACAATACATCTACGAAAATAAAATTATTGCATTTTGTTTGCTTTGTATGCAAAATGTTTATCTATAGTAAAAAGTAGACAACTAATTGATATTTGCCGACTCCTGGTCATAAACCTTAAATAGCGTTTATTATTCGGCATTACTGTCGAAATTTCTTAGAATTTATTTGTGATAAATTAATTTTGTTTATTATAATTCTACCATATATATTTCTTTCAATGCAAATTCTTAAAAGTTGCGTGAGAAAAAAAAGATTGCGGCAACCGTTATCAAAAAAAAACGAGAAAAAAAAGTCATACGAGCAGAGGACAAAGAGAGAGAGTGTATATTAAAATGTTATTTTCCATATTTTCTTAATTAATAAAAAAATTTACGCAATAATTGTCGCCCTTCATTATCTCAAGGAAACATGATGTAATTAATACCTTATAATAGATTGATATTTGTAAGCATTTATTTAATTAGATAATTTAGTCGTTTTAAAATGATAATTTAAATTAGTATTAGTATTTAGAAAACAGATTTAGCAGAGACTTAATATCATGGGTTCATTATTTCACTTGAAAAATAAGGATGATTTCATATTTAAATAGTTTTCTGTATGTTCTTAATATGATTATAATCATCATTTAACAGGTAAATATCTAGAATAAACATTAATTTTAAGATTGACCTTCTATTATATAATATTTTAATTTAAAACATAAGGCAAATCGCGAATTTCATCGTCTATTCTCAGTCAAACGGAATCAGAATAAAATATTTCAAATGATGGCAACCTTTGCTTGCGGCAGCCATTTTCCAGGCAACCATGTGTTTTAGTAATGACAAAAAAATAAGCTTTAATTTGATATATAATTCATTAAAAAAACACATGAGTGCAAATATTCACATTAAGTAACCTCTTTAAACCAGGCAACCTTGGACTTGCGGCAGACTGAGAGCTGGCAACCATTGTTTTTCCAATTCCTTATGCGATTTTCTTTCAAATGATGTGCGATTCACATAAAAAACATATGAGTGCAATTTTCTCCAAAAACGAGTTACGAAAAACATTAATTAAAGGTGATTGCGGCAGGATTTTTTTGGGCAACCCTAGTGTAATCTATTCTACTATCATGTATCATTCTTAAATATAATTTTCATTAGAAAATCTAATCACTACAGTTTTAAACGATGGGATCTCCACCTAATATACTTTATTCAAAATTTACACAAACTGTCAAAAAGAAAAATATTTTTTTAAATTCGCCTCGAAGTAAGTTAAAGCTTGATTAGATAAATGTTGATTGATATTGATGTAATCTGAAAGTATGTAAATACAAGTATGTAAGAATAGATTAAGTAAGGTCATAACCTCCCGTATCTAAGCCACAGACTTTTGTTGTCCGTGGCTTTTTTGTATTTAATTAATTATTAAAATTATTGTTTTTTTTTCTTTTTAAAATGTGCAGTGTACGTTAATTACATCTTGAATGGTCTGCATTTCCTTTTGTCAAACCCGAGTTTGTGGCCGTTGATTATATTGATCGCGGTGCAGTTAGTTGATTTCGTAATATTTTTATTGCCTCCTCATCTCTGCAGGAAATAGCCATTTAGATGTTGTGTTCAACTATATCAGTCACGGAACCTTCATTTGCCCGGCGAATGAACTTGCCGATAGCATCTTCTCCGGCGTCAGTGTAGTACATGCATCCTTTTGTATGCTTTGTTGAGGCGACGACAGCGTAAATAAATAAAAATAAACCGGACAAGTTTCGTACAAAAATTGAAAACATTGCCTCACTTGACCAAAAAATGTAGGTGTTGTAGATTTCAGATTTTTTTTCTGAACTAGTATACTACCTGTAGCTACCAAAATTCATAATCCTAGGTCAACCGGAAGTATTACCCTATTAATTTTGCTTTACTTTTATAATGTCGAAATACGCGTTTTTTGCGATATATACGCCCATATCTTGTTTATAAGTAAATGTAGAAATACCAGTTTTTCAGGAAATCAAGGGAACGTAGACCTAAGTATATGGTTTGAATTTCAACTCGATATTTGCAATCGTTCCTGATATAAAGGGTCTTGACAGACAGACAGACGGAGGGAAAGACAACAAAGTCATCCTATAAGGGTTCCTTTTTTCCTTAAGAGGTACTGAAACATATAAATGTATCTATATTTATAGTCAAACGTTGTATCCACGATGGCCTTTAAAAATCAGAGAAGTTAGTGGAAATGATTACTAAGCATTTTATACACATATTTTCTTCTTACCTTCCTTAGTACCAGGGCTGCAACCACGTAATAAAATATATCCATGTAATAAAATATATATAAAGAACTCCTATTATAGAACTATGTTCGAATGAAACGAGGATTTATCTGGTACGTTTGATAGGAGTGATATGGTTATATTTTTAACCGATTTCAAAAATGAGGAGGTTACCTATTCCATAAATTAAATATTTTTTACATTTATATTTTCATTTCTTCGCTCTGGTGTCGAGGCAAAGCGCGCCGTTGAGTTCCGCCACTCAACACGCAATGCCTCCAGAACTCGGAATATTAAACTCGGAACATTAAAACCACTGCACGAATTTCCATGTGGCTATCACCAATTGATAGAGAAATTCATGAAGAAAGTTTAGATGTATAATTTATTTTCGTTTTCGTCTAAATTTACTGAAATATTATTCTTATAATTGTTAAAGAGGTCGTAAGAAAACTCGCCTACTTAGAACTTTAGCCACTTGCGCCGCGTCTACAAAGATGCCTTAGAACAATGTACTAGACATTTGTAGATGCTACGAAAAAGTTCCCGATAGCATAACTCGATCTCCTACGGTTGACTCACCATAGGTGCACTTTTATGTTAATATTATGTAAATAACAATAAAATATTAACTTATATTGTTCGAAGTTGTTTTCTGCTGTTCAGTATTAATCTTTATCCAAATTATTCTATATTCATTAGCTTTGCCATTTAAAAATGTCTCTTACACAATTAATCAATAAATATTTTTCAAGATATGTTAAATTAAAAATTTTATGCCACCAAAAAATATAAATTCAAGTCAGTTTATTCCTCACGACGGAAGTCGATAATTTAAAAAATAGTTTAAACATACAATATTATTTTTTATCCACGCAAATTCATTAATTACGTTGTAGATACTATAGATTATAATTATATTTTACACTTTATCATTTATCATATTATTAATACGTGAAGCAAAAACTTTGGACCCCTTTTTACGAAAATTGCGCGGGTGGAGGAGTATAAAATTTGACAAAAAAACTAACTAAAAAGTTTTCTGTGCTGTTGTGGTCTTGGAAAAGGCGTTTATTCTGCAAAAAAATATCTGAGATAACGATCCAGTACAATGTCCAGTACCCTTGTTGCAGGCTTAACGTCTCTTTATAGAGGTCACTGTGTGCTCTGGCACGTCAATTTGATTTGACATCCTATCGAGTATTATTAAGCATATTTCTTGGTTTAATTAATAATACAACCAAACATTATCTACTACTAATTTCGTTTTAATTTTTCGTTCAGTATGAATCAATTTCAGTTTTATTATTTCATTCCTAAATCAGAAAATGAAGAATTATTTAAAAAAGGAAATAACTGACTGTAAATTTTTTGTATTAATTGTTTTTAAAGGTAATGAAAAAAAAACGATGCGTTTTTCGAATGGCATAATACATTACAAGTTTCTAGTATTTCTAATATGGTAATGGCATAATACATTACAAATTTCTAGAAGGTAAGATTTTTTTAGATCTGCTTAACTATAATCATTATATTTCAGTCAATTTAGACGACAAATTATACATCTAAACCTTCCTAACGTATCACTCTACGTATTGGACATTTGTTCTGTGTTACAACATTTGTAAGTTTTATTTATTTACTAGTGGGCGCGGGCAGCTTCGCCCGCTTATTTGCACCCTTAGGGATGAATTTCAAAAAAAACCACGAAACACATGTTCAATAAAATCTTTTTAACAATTTAAATTTTTATAAAAATCGGTGGCGATTTGAAGATTTTTCCATATAAACTTTCAACCCCTTATTTGAATCCTTAGAGTGCGAATTCTAAAAAAAAATTATAAAAATCAGTGCCGATTTAAAAAAAAATCCATACAAACTACCCCCTATTTCATCCCTTTAGGGTTAAAATTTTTCAAAATCCCTTCTTAGTGGATGTCTAGATTATGAAAATAAACATCTGTCTAATTTCACGTTTCTACCATCAGCGGTTACGGCTGTGCGTGCGTCTTACATCAATCAGTCAGGTACATGTCCTTTTATATATATAGAATATTAAAAAAAAACACTTTCTGCCGAATTCTGGAGGCATTGCGTGCTGAGTAGCAGAACTCAACGCCGCGCTTTGCCTCGACACCAGAGCGAAGAAATGGAAAATATAAGTTTAAGTAAATATTTCATCTCCTCGAGTGGGGATGGAACCCCCAACCAGGTTTTGCAGTCACACTTTGTGCCCCTGCGCCACGATTGGCCTCAATACATAAATATATTATAGCTACTAGCGCCCTGCTCGCGGCTTCGCTCGCTTAAACAACTGAATTATTTATTTAATACACTGAATTACGTTTCTTTAATTTATTAAGATTTAATAATTTTTAATATGTAATGTATGTTTGCAGCGCATTTAAAATTTGTATTGTGAAAATTATTAAAATCTTAGGTTGCATTTTCATAGCTCCCATAAGTTACTCGTATATACAGGGTGGAAGAGGCAGCGCTCCATTTATGGAAACAGCTTAGGGTAAACTATTTCAAACCTATACCTAAAGAAATTAATCAAGATGCCTCAACAGTTTGGACGTAGGATTTTTTTTTCATTTCACGATTTTTATAAATACCTGTATTTCATGTGACGCGGTTACGTATAGATCCCAATAACATAAACACTTACTACTACAAAAATACTACTAAAGGTTAAACAACTTTGAACTTTATCGCCCATACATACGACTCGATTTCGAAATGAGGCGTGTGCGGCGGTGTTCCTTTGATAGGTTTATGTGTGCGTGCGTCATCTTTACAAATGGCGTTTTGTTTTAAAATGACAATTTTATTATTTATTTTGTTTGAAAAAAAAACTTTTTCATTTTTGGGAATTTATTTTTTTCTGAATTATATTAGGCTTATTAATGTGGTGCTGACACTTCCACCCTGTATATTCAATTATTTTGAAAAAAAAAAATACTTATACCAAATTCATAACTCATCGGCGTCCGTACATGGATGCGATCCGATATATTAAAAAAATGTTATTGGTGGCATTTAACAATCTTATAGTCGGTCGGTTTGTCTGTGCGTTTGTTTACATTCATCTCAGAAACAGCGTATACTTTCTTCTTTTAAATTGTGTTTAAATAACTTATGAATTTGAATTATATAATTTAGCTTAATTTGCGAGTAATCGACGTAATTTGATTGTAACAGCGCTTAATACGCCTTAATGAAAACTATCCTATAAGTTGATTTAAGTTTTGAACTATTACCATGCCAAAACTCATTCACTTCCATGAAGTAGTTATCGGTAGTTTAAATAATTTGTCATTTCTTATTTTACTTTTTTTTAAGAAAACTATAATGAAAACCGTAGTGAAAACCAAAAAATTGTACTCCCCGACCCTAGGTCATCTTCATACAAAAAATTATCCATTTCTGTCTGTCTGCAAGTTTTTGAGTGATCAGAGAGCAAACAAACAAATAGACAGACAAACAATTGTCTGTTCGTCTGTTCAACTGTTTTTCTGCCTGCTTATCGGTGCGTTTGCTCACGCTATTCTCAGAATCAGCTTAATCGATTTAAATGAAGATTTTACTATTGAATTTTGACAAGCTTCCCTTAACATATATGGTTTGTTTTATTATAATCGGTTTATAAATAAATACATAACATTAATTTAAAGTACTTAGTTCGACAAATTCATCGAACTAAGTACCTACTTGCTAATGGTATTAATAATTGCTATAACAGTTATTTTATACGACTACTTTACTGAATTGGCAAAATCTTTAGCTTTCAAAAAAAATTAAGATCTTATGATAATAAAAGAACACCGATATTTCAAGATGTAGGATCGGGATCAGAGTTTTCGCGGGAAAAACTTCGCTTGCCGTGCACATGTACTTACCGTCTACCTAAATACAGTGTAGTTAGATATTTTTCCTTAAACACAACATTTTTACATTTTACTTAATGAGGCTATCGTGGCGCAGTGGCACAAGCGTGTAAATTTAAGCACGATAGTTATTTGTTGAGTTCCAACAAGTAGAAATGAATTGAAATGAATCGTTTTGATAATAAAGCAAAGCGCGGCGTTGAGCGCCGCAACTCAGTTGGTTTACCTATACAGATGTAAAATTACTAAACATGGTTCTATTCACTACGACTATTTTTGCATGCAAAGCCAAATCAATTCCCAAAAGATTTAAATTACGATTTATTTAATACATAACAATATAAATAACTAAACTAAAATAATCCATTTTTAGGGTTCTGTACCACAAATGAAAAAAATGGAACCCTTATAAGATCACTTTGATGTCCGTCTGTCAAGAACATTAAGCAAGAAATTAAGCCTCTAATACATCGCAGTCAAAAGATATGAGCATTTACGTATCGTTTGTGCTTCATTTTGTTCCCGTAAATCTACATTTAAAAAATTAGGTCGGAGTAAGATCTGACAATACAAACAAAAAAAACCGACAAGTAAACATTTATAGATATTTTATAGAAAAAAAATATTGTAAACTTATATCTGTAGTTCATTTCAAACAAAATAAGTGTATAGCTTAACTTTCTAAACTTTATTCGCTGCATCATGAAAACCTATAAGGTATTCCAAATCATAATCCTGAAATTGGTACAGAACCTGCGGTGAGCGAGTCCGACTTGTGCTTAGCCGGTTTTTATACACTTATATAAACATTCGTTTATTTCAAGCGGGCATAGCCGCACGGGGGTCGCTAGTAGGTAATATGAATATTTATAATATGTAATGAAACATAACGATGACATGAAATAAAAGAATTTATAGTATGTTTATTATTTTACTAATTAGATAATAGTATTTAAAGTTACGAAAAAAGTAACATATAATTCATCCAATGGTCATGGGTGTTGATGTATCAGGTTCATAATGCTGATCTAACGAGCGTGAACGCAAGATCTCTTTGTATACGTAAGCCGATTTACGAGCGGTACGCGTGCGCTCTGGGCTATTATAGTCAACTTCGTAAAGGCCAAACCGCTCTCTGAAAATTCATATAATATGGTTTTATCCTATAAATAAATTATTGAATTAATTATTTTACATTACAGATTAAATACTTCGAAACTTACGTATATCCATACATCCATTCAAAATTATCTAGAAGACTCCATGCAGTGTACCCTATGATATTTGATCCTTCGTCAATTGCGTCTAATAACGCCTCTAGGTAATCACGATAATATTTAACACGATGGTCATCATCTAAACCACCATAAGTTGCAAAGCCATTTTCAGTTATGATTATTGGTGGATTATCGTAATCCTCTCTAATTTGAGTTAGCAATTTGTGAAATCCCCATGGAGCATACTGGAACAATTAAATATATGATTATGATTATGATTATACCATTTTTTAATATGGGTTATGTTGTTTTTGGCAGATTAAATTGGAAGTATAATAGAAAACAACTTCATAGATAACTTTATAATATTTGAATTCTTATCATTGTAACTTAGACTCATTAAAAATTATAAGTAGAAGTTACAGAAATATTATACTTTTATAATAATATACAGAGTGTTTTTATCAGTGGCGTAGCTGGGGGGGTGCGAGCGGTGCGGTCGCACCGGGCAACAAATGGAAAGGGGCAACAAAGTCTACGATCAATTCTTCTAATTTTTTTTCAATCAAGAATCAAGGAATGTACAAGAAAAATAAGAGAATGAAAATGAAAAATACAATCTCGCTATCATGTCAATTGAATATGAACTAGTCGATACTATTGATTTTGAAAATGTGATTAATGACTTTGCTAGTCAAAAAGCGCGTAATCTCCGTTTTAAATTTTTGCAATATTTTTTACCAAAATCTAATGTTATAACTTATAACTTAACTTAGCTTCACGCTTTATCCCTAGCGAGGTAGTCAGAGAGAACAGAACGCCAAACGCCGTAGCGAGACCGTAGTCTCAACATACCTCTTTCGCCTTGTCCACTGTTATCAACCTCTTCATACATGCCCTCCGGGGAGTCCTCATGCTTTTTATATGACTTTTCTCCAGTATCTTTGATACTGTGTTTTCGAAGGTCAACCGAGGTCTCCCTCTATCTCTCTTACCACTCACTTGTCCATCATAAATCTTTTTTGCCATTATTTCATCACTCATTCGTTCGACGTGCCCAAACCAGCTGAGCGTGTTCTTCTTCATTCTCACCGTGACATCCTCGCTAATACCTGCCTTTATGTGTATCGCTTCATTACGGATTCAATCGGCTAAGCTGACTCCGCATATCCTACGAAGAGATTCTCCACGGCATTCATCTTTCTTTCATTTATAGCGGTTTTTGTGAAATACGCTATTTTAATAGCCTGTAGGTAAAGGGCAGACGTTGGCCGCTACTTCCGGCTGCCCAGAGAGTTTTCCGACTCTCCGTAAGTACATGGCTGTACACATTTCTTTGCGTTGGAACCAAATTTAAAATGGTACCAACATTTTTGGTGGGAAGTTAACTTTAACCGACGATGCCTGGAATGGCTCCGGGAACGCTCTCTAAATTTTGATGGTACCGAATTATGACGTACCTGGGTCGAGAGTTCTGATACCTGCTTGGTCAGGAGTTGGATCTGCTTGGCCATTTCTTCCAACATGGAGGGTGCAGGGGGTGTGGCCATCGCAGACGTGCTTGCGACTTGTGGTGATGAGGGTGCTATTTCGTGCACCTTGTCTGCCAGGTCAGCTAATTTTTCTATAGGTAGATCAGGCTGCGAAGCTATAACAGTTTGAATGTTTTGTGGTAATCTACTAGACCATAATGTTTTTAAAAAATCTTTGGGGACAGACAAACCCGCAAGATCTTGTATGTATCGCAGAAACTGCGATGGTTTGCGATCACCTAGCTGCTCATGCCTCAGCAACTGCATCACCTTCTTTTCTTGAGACGCAGATAATCTTTTAATTAGCTGCGTTTTAAGAGTGACGTATTTATCCGTCTCGGGAGGAGAAATTATAATATCCTTCACCTCGACAGCAAATTGATTGTCCAACTGAGCGGCAACGTAATAAAATTTTGTAGCATCACTTGTTATATTAGATAAAGCAAACTGACCTTCAATTTGTGAAAACCAAAGGGCTGGTTCTTCCGGCCAGAATGGTGGAATACGCACGCCAATCCTACAAACGTTGGATGTAGTCGCGTCCTCCATCGTGTACTAGAGGTCACCTTGCAAAGGTCGTCAAAATGGCCTCTTGCCGTTTTTAATCTTCTCGCCAGCAGAAAATGTAGATATTTAATGTAGTGCTCACTAATTTCGGGTTCACCAATATAGCGGTTTTTGTGAAATACGCTATTTTAATAATATTCACTACACATTCTTCTTCTGTAATACCCACGTTTTGCTGTCGTTTAACAGCGTCGGTACCAACACTGCATTGTGTATGGCCAAACGCGCAGGTGTGCTGACGTTTCGCCGTCACATCAATGCAGCTAAGGCTCCATTAACCCTGTTACCGGCAGCAATACGCCTTTCCACATCCATCCCGTATTTTCCATCTCTACTGAACAATCTTCCCAAATATACCACTTCATTCACCTATTCTAATATTTTACCATTTACACTGATTTTGCGTCCGTTTTTCATTTCTTTCAAAAATGACCTTGAGATGAATTTCAGAACCTTTGTCTTATTCGCATGGAGGCTTAGACCATTATTTTCACACCCTTCTTTCAGAGTGGTGACCAATGCCCGCAACTCGCATTCTGATGATGCAATAAGCACTGCATCATCTGCGTACAGCAGGCAATTCACATTCAGGTCACCTTTCACTTCAGGCCAACTTTCACTCCCATATTACTTTGTTTCACTCCATGGAGACAGCTTCTTTTTTTTATGAAAAAGGACAGGCAAACGAGCGTTCGGGTCACCTGATGGTAAGTGATTACCGCCGCCCACGGCCCCGTGCAACACCAGAGGAGCTACAGGTGCGTTGCCGGCCTTTAAGGTGGAGATAGACGCGCTTTTTGAAGGTACTCATGTCATATCGACCTGGAAACACTGCCGCGGGTAGGCCATTCTACAGTACCGTGGTGCGTGCAAGGAAGTTCCTACGAAACCGCACAGTAGTGGATTGCCACGTATCCAGGTGGTGTGGATGATATTTCAGCTTATATCGTACTGTACGGTTAGAAAATTCGGCGGCAGGTAATAGGTCAAACAGTTCTCCAGAACACTCCCCATGATAAATGCAATAGAAAACGCACAGCGAGGAAACGTCTCTACGCAAAGCCAAAGTATCAAGCCTTTCACAGATTATTGGGTCCCCAATGATTCGAATGGCTCTACGTTGTATGCGATCGAATGGTTCAAGCTGATACTGAGGTGAACCAGCCCAGAGATGAGAACAGTACTCCATATGAGGCCGAACCTGCCTGCCTGCCGGCCAAACGGTGTTTTGGCGTGAAGTACCGTCTCGCTCTGTTGATGACCACCAGTCTCTTCGAGGCCAACTTGGCCTTGCTTTCCAAATGATTGCGATACTGGCAGTCACTCGAAACATTGAGGCCCCAAAATACTGATACTGGGCGCGGCTGTAAGGGGAATGTTCTGAAAGACTGGTGAGACGATAAATGGGATTTTTTTTGTGGTTAACGCGCAAACTTGTGTCTTTAGGGGGTTAAACTGAACTAGGTTCCTTTCACCCCATGAGGAGACATTGTTGAGGGATGCCTCAACGGAAGACACAAGTTTATTTCGGCACTGTTCGGCGTTTTCCCGAGAAAGACTTGCTCGGCCGGAGTAAACAGCGTTCACCGTGCTATCATCTGCATAGCAATGAATGCTAGAATCCTCTAACATGTCATTGATATGCAGAAGAAACAGCGTAGGGGACAGCACGCAGCCTTGGGGAACGCCAGCGTTCACGGGTATATGATTAGAGCAAAAACCGTCGACAGCGACCTTGATGCTGCGCCCAGTGAGAAAGCTGGCGATCCACTTGCATAAATTCTCGGGAAGTTTAGCCAGGAGCGCCTCATGCCACACTCGATCAAAGGCCTTCGCCATGTCCAAACTAACTGCCAGGCCCTCTCCCTTGCTTTCAATAGCCGCAGCCCAGCGATGGGTAAGGTAAACTAGAAGATCACCGGTTGAGCGACCATGGCGAAAGCCATATTGTCGGTCACTAATCAATCAGTGATCCTCTAGATAAACCAAAAGCTGGCTATTGATAATGCTCTCCATGACTTTTGAGAGCAGGGAGGTGATAGCAATAGGCCTGTAGTTAGATGGATCGGAACCATCGCCTTTCTTTGAGATCGGGTGGATAAGAGCGCTCTTCCATGAGTCTGGGACAACGCCGACTGAGTAAGAGTGCCGAAACAAACGCGTTAGCACCGGTGTCAGCTCAGGAGCACAGGAACGGAGCACTAAGGGAGAGATGCCACTGGCCGCGAGCCGCGGGGACTCGACGGCCTGCTCAGAGTAGCGCGCGGGAGGAACCTGCGCGCGACTACTGGAGCCAGGTTAGTAGGCGGCCAGCTTCCCCAAGCTGACCGCCCTCTGGCTCATTAGGGCGGAAGGCGGCGATCGTGTGCTGCCCTCCGGAACCAAGCTGACATGGCACAACCTTGTTAACACCCGATCGGATGTCAAACCAGGGCGACACGCCAGCTCCTACTCGCACGCAGGCTGAGTGATCTCTATAAAGAGACTTTACGGTCTGCAGCAAGGGTCTCGCTCACATTGTACCGGGGTAGTATCTTCCATAATTTCGCTCTTACAACTCTGTCAAACGCCTTTTCCAAGTCTACAAAAGCACAGAAAACTTTTTGGTTAACGGCTATAAATTTTTCCGTGATCATGCGGAGGGAAAAGATCTGATCGATACACCCTCTTCAAGGTCTAAAGCCTCCTTGGGCCTCCTACAACGGCCTTTCAGATCTCTCTTGCATTCTTCTCGCTAATATTTTAGCATAAACTTTACTACTTGAGGCCGTTCGTGGCGCAGCGGCACGAGGTGTGACTGCAAAACCGACTGGTTGTGGGTTCGATCCCCAATCGAGGAGATGAAATATTTACTTAAATTTATATTTCCATTTCTTCGCTCTGGTGTCGAGTTTAAGCGCGGCGTTGAGTTCTGCCACTCAACACGCAATGCCTCCAGAATTCGGCAGAAAGTGGGGAACGGAGTGTCTTAACACTAGGTTCCCTCTGCCTACCCTGCTGTGTGCGGGATACAGCGTGAAGCTAATTTAATTTTATTTTTTTTTAAACTTTACTACCCAAGCTAATCAAACCGATAGCCCTATGGTTTGCGCAGTCTTTCATCGTGCCTTTATACAAAGGCACGATGAACGCACCTCGCCAATCATCTGGGATCTTCCCTGATTTCCAGCATAAATTGTACAAAAACCAGAACAAGTCCAAAATGCGTGGCTCACCATATTCGATCATCTCGGCAAAAACTCCATCTGCTCTCGCTGCCTTACCACATTTCAGACTTCGTATTGCATTCTCAACTTCTTTTATACTGATTTCGCCGTCAGCTACATCAACATTTAACATTTCGCTGTTACTTGAGACTGAGGACTCCATCACATTCATACATCTCCTTGTAAAATTCCGCCCATCGCTGCAAAATGTGTGGTTCTTTCGTGAAAATTTCATCGTCCTTCGAAAGCAACCTCGCAAGCAACCTCGAGAAACACTAACTTCTCGTCAGAAAAGCTACGTGTTTTCTCTGAAGTTGTTCGTTAACCTTTCGTCTCTTTTATTCTCTGCCTTTTCACGCTTCATCTTCATGAGTACTTTCGTTTGGTGATTTTGTAGCTTATACTGTTTCTTTTTAATTTCTCTCATACTTTTATCCTTAGCTGAGGCTTTATAATCCTGCCATGCTTTCTTTTTTCTTTTTATAGCAGTTTCCACTTCATCATCCCACCATTCGTCGCGGTTTTTGGTAAAGCCTTCCTGCTTTCCCTTTACCACATACCTCTATTGCTGCTTCTTTCATGCAATCGCTAAGGTTCTACCAGCATACTCCAATACTTTCATTTCCAGATTCGCTGCTGTCTAGCTTCTTGGAAACTCTTTCTTGATATTCCTCTCTAATCGGTGGATCTTGAAGCTTCTAGTTTCTTATGCGATAATTCGACTCCAAGTTTGGACACCTTGTGTAGTTGCGCCAACCTGCAAACAGACCCATTATTCTAGCAACGACTAGATAATGGTCTGTTCCCAGCTCAGAACCACTAAACACTCGCGTGTCTATAATTTGGCTTCGAATACGCTGATCCACTAGGAATAAATCAATCATACTTTTCCCTTCCGCTCGCTCCCATGTATACATGTGAATTTATTTGTGTTCAAACGTCGTGTTTGCCACAAAAAACATCCTTTTCTTGCAAATTTCCAATATAAGCTTTCCAGTCTCATTTATTTTCTTGTCACCATACTGACCACTCCCACCCCCTCCCTCGTAACCGCTTCGCGCAGTTCCGATTTAAATCGCCACATATTATTAATTTTTCATTCCCTCTAACGTTACCTAGAACATCCCTGACACTCTCCCAAAACTCCTCGAGTTCGCTTAATAGAGCTGTGGATACTGGCGCATACGCAACCAACAAGAATACTCTTGTTAACCCCAGCTTGAAGCGAACCCAAAGCAGTTTCGGGTTGATCGCCTTGTATTCAACTGCTGCACTAACCAATCGAGAGGACAATAACACCTACACCTTGACAGCCCCGCTCGCTCTCTGTTACGCCGGCCCAGAAAGCGACCCGACTGCCCGAGAAATCGGTCGTGTCATTGCCCTTTCGCTTGGTCTCTGTCACACAAACGACATCCAAATCTCTATCATCCATCGCATCTAATAATTCATTCATCTTTTCTTCCATCTCTCCTCTTACATTCCACGTAGCTATTTGTAGCTCCGTCCTCCACCTCGTGGCGTGTTGGGTGGCGGTCTCTAACGCCGCATTCGTCGCCACTTGACACACCATTGTACCCCCATTATAACTTATATATAGTTATTATAGTTTTGAAGCAATAAAAAATTATATATCTACTCTACTGGGGTTTGAAATCTGAAATTATTTTGACCATTTTAAAGGGCAACAAGTCCTAAGCCGCACCAGGCAACAAATACCCTAGCTACGCCACTGGTTTTTATCATCACCACCTTAAATGAAACAGTTGGTTTAACTATTCTATAAAAACCTAATACAATTAAAACAAAAAAGATTTTCCCAAAAATGAACAATTGATTTTTGTGAAAATAGTTAATAAAATTATCGTTCTAAAATAAAACGCCATTTGTCCCGAATGACGCACACAGACACAAACCTATCAAAACCATAACGCCGCACACGACTCAGTCACGAAATCGAGTAATAAGTAATGACGGCGATGTTGAATTGCGTAAAATAGAACGAGAGATATCCCTATCTCGTTCTAGTATGCTTTTTGAGAATAAAATGGCAGATCAGCACCGCTTAGTAGTATTTTTGTAGTAGTATATGTTTACGTTATTGGTATCTATGCGTAACTGCGTCGCACGAAATACTATATGGATAAACATCGTAAAATGAAAAAAAAATCCTACGTCCAAACTGTTGAGGTATCTTGATTAATTTATTTAGCTATGGGTTTGAAATATTATACCCTTTACGCGTCTGCAATGTACCTGTAATAATAACATAGACAATATTTGTATGTTATTTTTATTACCTTTACTTTTTCGGACTCTCCTATTTGCATATCATGTGTTTGAAACATTATAACTTCCAGGTCGTCTTGGAGTGATGGTGATGGAAAAGAACCGTACACCGATTCATTTCTATAAATAAACAAACTTGAATAATGATTTAGGCCAAAAATGTCTGATGAACCTCGAATATAATCAATTTCTTCGTGTGTAAGTTCTGGTAATCTCGATCTATGAAAACCTTGTTCTAAGCTCTTAACGCCTACCCTTTCTTTCATCACTGGAGGATAATCACCGGTTTTTGAATAAATAGGATGAACATATTGCGCCCACTGTAATAAAGATAATATTTAGTGATAATAATAAAAAAGGAAAATAATATATAATAGGCCCTATATTTACCATAAATTGATTAGCATCATGTGCGGCTTCAATTTCGTTTTCATTCAAAGGTTCATACCATTGAGCACTGAAAGCGATAAATATTTGTCCACCGTGTTTTGCTCTGAATTCTTCATCATAAATATGATACGCTTTTGCGTGTGCTAATAACAGATTTTTTGTGCACATAATTATATTCTCCGACTCCTCTACTATCCACCATTGGGGCTTTTGTAGCGACCCCATATCCTTCATTACACACTTGATACGGTTCATTTATTGTTATCCAGTGCTTAACACGATCACTGAACAATTCAAAAACTGTTCGTGCGTAATCTCCGAACCAATCCACAATATGAGGATTTGTCCATCCTCCTAAATCTTGTAATTTTTGTGGTAAGTCCCAGTGATATAATGTAATCATTGGTTTAATATTATACTTTATCATTTCGTCTATTAAGTTATTATAATATTCAACTCCAGCTGCATTTATTTTATCAGGAAAACTAGTAGGAAGTATCCTTGGCCAAGATAATGAAAGTCTATAGTAGTCAAGCCCCAGTTCCCTCATCATCTCAACATCCCTTTTGTACTGATGGTAAGAGTCATCTGCAATATCTCCATTAGAGCAATCTTTAATTATGCAAGGGTTGCTATGAGTTAGGTGGTCCCAAATATTTTCAGCTTTACCTTCATTAAATGAAAAGTTGAAATATTATTTAAACGCTGCAATTTCAATAGGTATACTTAAATAATTCTATAGTTTTGAAGTAATACTTATATTACTAGTGAGTGAAGTAATATTAGTATTACTTCAAAACTATAAAAAAAATAAACTTATACCATCTTCGTCCCAAGCCCCTTCAACCTGATAAGATGCCGTAGCTGTACCAAACAAAAAGTCTTTGGGAAAACTTCTCACCTCATGGCGTGGCGCTGTTTTGCAGCTGCCTTGCGCCACTAGGTATATTAAAAAGCTACAAGTAAATAAAAAATATATTACAATAAGTATTATGAAATGAAATTCCAAGTATGAGTTTTACTTACTAGAAGTACAATTGATGCAACATCCTTGTGCTTATAGTAGATACTAAATATTTCTTTTATATAATTTCGATTATCTAACAAAAAAATAAAAAGAAAAAACAATATACCTACGTAATATTTTAGATAAAAATATTATGATACTCATGTACATATATATCTATATATGATCATATTATTTCATACTTAAAGATTACATGATCTGGTGGAAGTACTTCATTTTTATGTATTATTTTCTTTACTCAAGATTATATTATAACGATGACTTCAGTTATGTTATATATATATATATATATATATATATATATATATATATATATATATATATATATATATATATATATATATATATATATATAACATAGCATAAATGTAAAATGAGAGCCACGTAAAATGTTAAATAATGCGTCGCTCTCAACTTCACCGGCTAAAGAGTGGGAGAGTATATGGGTGCCGAGTTCTGTTGTTAAGTTGTTAAGTAATTAAGTTGCCCAGATATAATAGTAACACAACAAAAAAAGTTTTATTTAGTACATAGATCAGAAGATGTGCGTGTACAAATAGACAGATAAAAATTTTAGGTCATAGAATCTTTTTTATTATTTACTATTTTTATTAGAAATTTTAAAAAGGTAATTTTAAAATTTCTGGGTGCTAATTATTTTCCATGAAATTACAAACCCATCTCTGTTACGCTACCACGAGATAAATTATTTTAGCGCTACGTTGTATCCCGCACATAGCAGGGTAAGCAGAGGAAACCTAGAGTTAAGACACTCCGTTCATCATTTTCCGGCGAATTATAGAGGCATTCCGTGTTGAGTAGCGGAAGTCAACGCCGCACTTATGCCTCGACGCTTGAGCGAAGTAAATAGAAACATTCAATATTTCATTTCCTCGAGTGAAAATCGAACCCACAACAAGTCGCGACGACTAGTCTCTTAAAAATAAATTTTAATAAGTAATTAGAACACACAAGTATTGCAAGCAACAAATATTTTAATAAGTTTCAACAATATAAACCTGCATTACAGAAGGCGGGGAGCAGGAGAGCGATGGGGGCGCGGTGGGCGCGGTGTGCGGCGCTGGCGCTGGCGTGGTGCGCGTGCGCCGCCGCGCCTGCCGGCTCGCCGTCCGCGCCCCCGTACGCTCCCGTCCCCTGCGATCCACTACCGCTTAAGAGGACACCGCCCTTACCACCGGTATTTATATTTTTTTTATTATATGGTTAATATTTTTCTTAACACTTGATATGTTTTAGATTACCTTAAGTAACAATAGTGAAAGTATAAGATAAGTAATAGGATATGTTCTAGCACTTATTTAACATTCCCTGGATTTAATTTTCCTCCCTTCTTATATGAGGTTTAACATCCATTTTCTGAATTCGAACGAATACGAACGGATCACATTGTTGTCGGTCCGTCTGTCAATGGTGTAGAAATATCAATCTAATAATAATATTTTCATTCAACTATACGGTTTCTTAGAACAAAGAAAAAAAATTAAAAATCTATCTTCTAAGTCAACGCAATCATAAGATGCAAACATTTACGCATCGTTTTGGTTGCACTTTGTACGAAATTCGGCGCGTAATTAAAACTTATATGGTACTTACCATGGACGTAATAATGATAATGGAAAAAATCGAATAGCAAAAAAAATAAAATTACAAATTTTATTGTGTACATTTCATACAAACTTAAGTTTACGTATGCAACGTAAACTTAAGTTTGTCAACTTTAGTTGTATAAGCTAAACCTAAACACTCTAGCCAAGCCTAGAAGTAGACGATATCTTTTAAATAATCTATTATTTCAAATTCTAGAATGTTCGAGAGTATGAAGCCGCTGTTGCGCAAACAGCGCGTGCGTTATCAGAGCTCGTGGAGCAGGGCGCAGCGGACGAAGCAAGGGCGTCGGCACTAGCAAGAGCCGCGGCACGTACTCCTCTCCGTCCACCGCCTGCTGCTGTGGCGCTGGGTGCTCCGCAGCTTCACCTAGGAATACTCTTCATAACAGAACCACAAACACTTATTATATTCCAGCAGAACAATTCAGCATCTCTTCAACAATTTTGGCGAACTTTAGCCTCAGCCTGGAATGCTAGCTTAGTTCTTTGGTCCAATGCGTGGTACTCATGCGAAAGCTCTCCCGGATGGTGGGGGGGAACAGCGGCAGCGAGAGGAGCGGGTTCATATCGTGCAGCCGCTGCCTTATTTCGACGTATACCTGCTTTACCTTGCGAAGAAATTATGTATGATTGGCTAGGTGGGCAGCCTTTGTGCGACCCGATTACGACAGAATGTGAAGCTTACCCATCTGAAAACAAAGACCGGAAATTGGAGGTAAAATAACTCTTGATTTTTGTTTATTTTTTGTCTCGCAATTATGAAAAAAAAAATTAAATATGTTTTTGTAGCATAAAACCTTTAGGATTCATGGACTTCACATTTTATTTTGATGCATCTTGACAATAGCAAGTAGAAGTAATAATAGTCTAATTAGTTTTTTCAGCTGTCGTTGTATCCCACGTATTGAGTAGACAGAGAGAAGCTATCGTTAAGACTGTGACTTTGCGTTATTACTTAGTTTACCATGACGGAGAAATTAAAATAATTATTTCCCCGGACCCACAACCACCGCATCTACAGTCAGACATTGTCTCACTGCCCCACAGTAGACTCAATAATTTAAGGACATAAACAAAAGTTTACGAATTACAAATAAAATATCATGTTTAATATTTCACTACATACAATTTTTCAGTACCAATGCAAGTGCAGTTCCGGACATTGGCATTCTGGGGGTGGAGATTGGATTGGCAGGGCTACGTTGTCTGAAAAAGGTCAACTAAACTGCACACCGTGTGGGCTGGGCAGCAACCCTGTCGCTTGCCTCGCCGATGCCTACCGCGCTTCTCTTCTCGCAGCTAACCTCGCCGGCATGCTTCTTTGCATTATCATCGGATTTATTATTTTTAAAAAGAGGAAATGTAAAGTACGTTTATACATTTTTATTACAAATTATCTACTACATTGAAACATTTCTTATATTAAAAGTAAACACGCAGTAGTGTATAATAAGTTATTGAAAATTATTATATAAGGCACAACGAATAACTTGCAAAATCTGATGAGTTATTTTCCACGGTTTTCCTATGACAATGTATATGGTTAAATATTAAAATTTAATATAAACTTTAATTAATGAAAAAAAATCTAATCTATTTATAGGCGGTTGCTATGGGTATGTGGACAGTACTTGAAGTGGTTCTTCTTGGAGCAATGTTAATGTACGCGTCGGTAAGTTTTTTCAACTAAATTGGAGTCGTCATGCCATTATGACATTGGTGGCGTGTATACGCCGTTCTACGTTCTATCTCCAATGATGGAATGAGTATATTAGATTTTTTCAAAGTAAGACAGTTCCTGGCCAGTAAGACTAAGCTAGATGATTCGGCCACCTAATAGACGGTGTCTCGTAGCAGGTACACTGTACAATAATTAGTAGAGTGGTAGTCGCGCATTGCCTCGTTACCACAGCGAGAAATTAAATATACCAAATATTTCATTTCTTCTGTAAAATAAATAAGTATATTATATCTGAAATACTTAATTCTAGTAAATTTATTGTCCATCGTTACATCTGCTTTGCATTGGAAAAAATATTGTATTTTCAGATTGAATAACAAAACAATATGCTTTCTTAAAAATATTTATATAAACACTGTTTAAATATTTAATATTATAACAATTCATAATTACACATCGTTTTTGGTTGTGTCCTACACTTCCTTAAAATATTTAATGACTATGGAGATATTTTACTAGATAACGTCACAATGATTTGATAAGTTTATTATATGTCAAAAACATATGTATCTCAACGATAAGTATCATTTTTTATATAGATATGTCTCAAGTACTCTGATAAACAAATATCTTCATAGGTGGTCTGAAAAACAATAATAAAATAAAGTTTATCCCTTGTCATCGCTTAAATGTTATGTAATGTCTATCATAAGCCGAAAAGATAACATGTCAATCAAACTTTATTATTGTTTTTTTAGGGTTCTGTAACTCAAAACATAAAAACGTATTACTTTCTTATCCGTCTGTCCGTCTGTTAAGATAAATTATATTGAGACCACGTAAAGGTATCAAAGTGAAATTTATAACTTCTCATATAAATTACTTCTCAGATAACCTACAGTTATGAAATTTGGCTCTAAGTTAGAATACAAATAAATAAAAGAAAAAGAAAATATTTTTTTTTACTTTCTCATAGAAAAAATGATTACAAACTTATATTTATAAATCATTTTATACAAAATGAGTGCAAGTTTAAGTTTATCAACTTTATGAGCCACGTAATCAAAACCTACGAGGGGCATTCAATGTATTCTCGGTATCGCCATGAAAAAACACAAAAATTATCTATGTTTGTTACTTCACGGTATTAACTTGTCGATTCCCTGTAAAAAATAACTTTCTTCCTTGCCTGAAAAATGCGCATTTGTTGCTGTCTTCAGCTCTTCACCTTCAACGGAGATCTCTTTTCAAATTTGGGATCAAATAATAATCACAAATTGTCAATCTAGACTATAGGGTGGGTGGTTAATCTTTTCAAAGCCACAACCGCGTACAGCAGCTTTGGAAACACGCTCTATGTGAACTGGGGCGTAGTCGTGGAGAAGCAACACACCGGCGGCTAATTTATCCTGTCTTTTCTCTTTAATCGCGTTTAGTTTTTGACAGAAAGTCAAAACTTACAGTACAAATAAAGAAAAAAAATATGAAAGATGGAAATTTATAATTTATATTACAGGTAAACACAAACTTATAAATCAGCTTCACGCAGTATCTCGCGTACAGCACGATAGACAGAGGGGACCTAGTGTTGAGACAATCCGTTGCCATATTTCGACGAATTCTAGAGGGATTGCTGATAAATTTAAATAAATATTTCAATTTCTCAAGTGAGAATCGATCCCACAATCAGTCATATTTACAATCACACTTTATGCCCCTGCGCCACGACTGTCTTCAAACTTGACTATAACTGTAGTTAATTTCATACAAAATGAGTGTACGCAAACCACAATCTTAAGTTTGTTAATTTTCATAAGTTGAACTTCCCGTTAACTTACACTCCTAAAATTGGTACGGAACCTTCAGTGGATGAGCCTGACTCGCTTTATTTTGAATTCACTTTGTAGCGTACGCACAGGGAACCTGGGAACCTAGTAATAATTCGAGTGCGAACTGAATCCACAACCGTCACGTTTACAGTTGCCCCGCGGCGGATTTATTTAATTTTTCTTCTGTTTGACCGCACATAGCGGGGTAGGCAGAATGAAACTAGTGTTAAGACACTCAGTGCTGCCTTGCCTTGCCTTGTTGCCAGAGCGAGGAAGTCAAAGTTTACAGTACATGCTTGTGCCACTGTGACACGATGGCCTTTTATGTTGGTGCTTTGATACAAATATGTTTTGAAGTTATTGCTTGCTTTTTTGTTATAACAATTGTACCAATGCTTCCTTATTAATAAAATCAAATACACAAAATTTTTATATACATACTAGCAACCTACTCGCGGCGTCGCCCGCTTCATTACTTTTGTGTTCGAATTTTGGAAATTTTGGAACAACATACATTGAAAATTAAAGTTCAATAAGAGTTATAACCTAATAATGAATAATAATAAAAGTTTATATTCATATACATTTTTATTTAAGAACGGGTTTAAATAAAACAAACACTAAATCTTAAGAAAAGCTTACCAGAATAAAATAATAAAAACTGTATTTAAACCGGTTAAGACGCTTTCTAAGATAAGCGTGTACAAGCGTAAAAGCGTGCACAGATAAACAACAAAATCAAAATACCAATAATAGATTTTTCATATATTTTCCATATATAGACGATAATAAAAAAATGTAAGTTAATACACATACATTTTAATTTTAAATATAGGCAGCTTCCCAATACATATCGGTTGCACGGTGGCGGTGCGTCGCCGGCGCGTGGTTGCGGGAGCTCGGTTTCGTAGCGTGCTACGGATCCGTGGTGCTACGGCTGTGGGTGCTACTCGCTGAATTCCGGACCCGCAAAGCTCATCGATGGACACCAAAAGACTCTGAGGCTAGCTAAATAACTATTAAAATTTCAAATAAATTAAATTATTCATAAATAAATTTGAGGCCGGTCGTGGCGCAGCGGCACGAGATGTGACTGCAAAACCGACTGGTTGTGGGTTCGATCCCCACTCGAGGAGATGAAATATTTACTTAAATTTATATTTCCATTTCTTCACTCTGGTGTCGAGGTTAAGCGCGGCGTTGAGTTCTGCCACTCAACACGCAATACCTCCAGAATTCGGCAGAAAGTGGGGAACGGAGTGTCTTAACACTAGGTTCCCTCTGCCTACCCTGCTGTGTGTGCGGGATACCGCGTGAAACTAATTTAATTTTTTTTAAATTTAATTTAATTTAATAAATAAATACAAATTCATATTTTTAAGATACTATAAATGCTTTTAAATTTATAATAATTTTGCTAGTTACAAAGGTTTACCAATACGATGCCGATCATCGACATTGTCCAGATCTGTACCTATAAAATTCTTAAGAGGAATTAAATTATAATTTATAATAATTATAAAGAATACGTTTGTCCTAAAATATAAGAAAATGAAATGAATTTCATGATCAAATAAGTATTAAATAAACATTACTTTAACTATAAAATTATAGGTGCTAAGGATCGTAGCAGCAATGGTGCTTGGGGCAGCCTGTTACTTGTCTGCGTTCACAGCAACCACGGCGTGTGAGGCGGACGTGGGCGGAGGATGCGCGCGCGCCGCCTGGCATCATGTCACTGCTGCAGCTGAACTGCTACTGCTATTCGCTGGCCTTCAGATAGCTCACGCGGCTAGAAATGCTAATGTACCATTTCAGGTACATACTTGTATATAAGGACAAACTTTGATTAATTTAAAATCTTTGAGAGACTACAATATAGTGTAAATTATAGTATTTCATGCTTTTTTTCGCATAGCTAGCTAGGAAGATAGAGAATTTGAGACACTGTGCAGTTAAATAAATTAACACACTACACCACATTTATAGATTTATTATATAATAATTGTAAAATAAATTTCCAGGAGCGTGGCTGGCTAGCGACAGCCTTGTGGGCGGAGGGGCTGTGCGGGGCAGCGTGGCGGGTGGCGGCGCTGGCGGGCGCGGCTCCCGAGCGGTCCGCCCTGGCGGCGGCGGCTCGAGCTCATCTGTCCTCCGGCGCTGCACTTGCCTGCGTACTTGCACCTCGCCTGTGGCATGGATACCGCACACGGTCGCTTGCACAAGAGGTCTAAATATTTGTATTAATTCTGAATATGGCAAGTGGCCGTTGTTCCTAAACGTATACAAAAAAATACCATTATATTATCACATGTTCTTAATAATAATCATATTGCAGGTGTCCAGGCGTGGACCAGCTGAAGGTTTCGGGGCAGAAGGGGAAGAAGAGCCAACGTCAGAGGAAGTCAGAGCAGAACTAAAACGGCTTTACGTTCAATTAGAAATTCTTCGCAATCAGACATTGCGTCGCGACAACCCACACATTAGCAAGCGTCGAGGGGGCAGGAAACCTCCCCATAGACGGTTTTCATTGCAGGTACATACTTACATCATTATGGGAGTTAAGACGGAAATGTATCATTTATTCTTTATGACATACGAATGACTGAGTAGCAGTAACGTGCGTAATGTGGTTGATGTTCACTCTATAAAGTTTCTTCTAGTGGAACAATATTATTGACAACTACAGTAGCCCCCTGATATATTTTTTTCAAGTGTCAAAAGAATTATATTTGTTTACAAAGTACAAGTTTACAGTACTCTTACGTCCTAGTAATGCACTGACAAAATTTTCATTAAGTAATAGGACAACTCAAAATAAATAGATAGATACATACATAAAAGTGGTATTTTTGATCATCGTAATTGTACCTGTAATTTGCGTGTACCTAACTAAATGATAACCAGATCGTGTTACTTCATTTTTATTATTGTGAAATCCCCATTTCTTAACTTACTTGCTCGTTTATTGGTGTAGTAGATACTTAAATACCTTTTTACACTAAAAACTTTAAATTATAGAATTGGTAACCAACAAGTATCATCTTTACTTATTGTTAGATCGCTATCATTAATTTAATGTTTCATATTCCATCCTACTCCAACTTTAGAAAAAAGGCAGTCGTGAAAAGGTAAGGATAATGGAATTTATCGCATGCGCACTGAATTGGAGCACCCGCATGCCCCCTTTGGATGTCAGCCTGCGTCCCGCTCATTGGAAGATCTTATGTAATATTTTTAATGTGGAATTGTCTCGAGCATATGTGACGTTATATTTACATAATATTCCTGGCTAATGTCATAATATAATATGTAATACCATGAAGCGTTTTCCAACTCACTTACTATACATTTACAAGCTTCAATTGCATTTTTATAGGACAAAAGTTTTCTTTATCATCAACATAGCTCAATTCATTTCTGCCTTAATGAACACAAGGACACTCATAGCGGTCTACCGCCAGCACTATCGAGTATCTACAAACAAACTTTTCGCTAGCCTATTCCATAATGTGTTAAAGTTATGCTTTGACTGTGTTCTGGAGAATTCATTTTACACATTTTTTTTACACATAACATACCAATGTGTGTGTTATCCAGTTAGTTGATCAAAAACTGCACAATTTGCACACTTGGTTGTTTATATATACCTACATATGTACATATATTCGAAATAAAAGCTTCTGTCTTTAAACACGCTCAAATTTTAATTTTATAAACAACAATGTCTGCTGTGTCTGTTTAATATTTGTATAACATGGCTTTTGGTGCACCCACTTGCTGGAACCTGCTATATATATCAGTATATTATATGAAATGTAAATTGAACTGGATTTACTAAACAAATTATTATTAATCAATATACAATCCAAAGGGTTTATCTTTATTGTTTACATTTAAACAGTTTAATCTTTATGTATATTTTTTTGCTTTTAATATATTTAGGCCCTTCAGGCTCGTCGCGGCGCTAAAAATAAAGGCGGCAGTGCGAGTGTAGTGGAAGCGAGCGAGGCGGGAGATGCTTCAAGAACTCCTGAGGACTCTGTGTGCTCAGCCGAGGGTCCTTCTCATTATACTGACGGTGACACTTAGCCGTGAATGACTACAGTTACTGGCTGGTTGATGTGCTTTTTAGCGTAGTCAAGAACATTTAACAAATATACTTTTTATTGTTATAAAAGGAATTGAAACACTTTAATGTAAGCAAAGGAAGGTTTAAGTTTTTACTATGTATTATGTTATAAGTTTAACCATTGATATTGTATTTTAAATAGTTCGTCGTCTTTAAATGTTGAATTTATATTTCATGTCTTTATATCGTTGTCTAAATAAGAATGTAAGGTAATGTGTCGGGTGATTTTCCCAATGATATATACATACATATATAAAACATTTTATAATTATGTTAACAATAGCACGTTTATAACGTAAAAGTATTTTTTCGTTTCTTTTTTACTTTTATAAGAATTTATTTTCTATAAGCAGATAATAAAAAAGTTACAGTTTTTACTTAAAACGTTTAAAAATCTGTCTTTTCCCTGAGATAAAATCTGGTAACGCCAGTAATGTACCTACATGTATCTTATATTTATTCTTCAATAATGTATGTATTTAACTAATAAACCTGGGATTATTAATGGGTATAATATCAACATAGATAATTATAAAATAAACATTCCTGCAAACGTCTCACAGTATCAGCTTTGTTATGTTGTGTTTACCAATAGACAAGCACCAAAACGAAATATGTTATGTATGGGTAATTAAAAAATATTCAATAGCAACAGAAAAGCAGCCTATATATGATTCCTAGAGAGCTGGAGAATTTATTTACTATTTACCACTACCATTGAAAAAAATCTGTAACACGACGAACTGGCTCTTTACATTTAATAAAAAGTATAATTCGCTGTAATCCGCATATAACATGGTAGGTAGTGAGGATTTCTTACTCACTTTATACATATGGATGGATTGGCGGCAATTTGTTTATATATAAACAACATACCTACTTTAAAAAATAACATTCATTTGACAAAATATTATTTATCTTCAATGTTTTTTGCCTATAAATTAGACCAAACGAAAAAAATATTTTATTTCAACTTTTAAAACTTTAAATACTAGCTTCTTTGCATTTATTTTATAATATAATATTTTATTTTATACCTATTTATTTAATTATATCTATTGATTTTTGTAAATAGTAGATTTTAATTAGTCATAGTGATTAAATCTGTGTTTTTTTTTATTTGTTAAGCTTTATAAAATGTTTACGGTGCGGAAGGTATTGCGATGCCAAAATATTTAACATTATTATTAATATATGTATTTGTTAAATAAAGAAAATATTCGCATAAAAGTTTTTCATTTTTATCTTTTACTAGCGACGACTTGTATGTACTACACAATTCTTTATTTTCTGATCTGGATTACTTTCGTGATGAATTCCATTATTATTTTAAAGACAATATCCTTACATTGATTGCATAAGTTCCAGCTAATTTATTTATTGTATTACAATAGCTTTTTATTAGCTATTAACATAACTTAAGGTATTAACGTAACATTTTTATTTATGAACCGCTTGAAATAAAACAAACACTAAATAAACGAATCGCTCGCGACTTCATGCGCTTGAAATTGATATTAGGAAAAATGCGCTTAAACCGATTAAGCCGTTTTTGAAGCTAGCGGGCACAAACGCACGGGCAAGCAGACAAAACTACTTTAAACATCATTGCAAATCTACTTTAAACATCTGCAATATAGTATAGAAATGATACAAATTTACTATATCGGATTAAAGAACCCAAAATGGAAGAAGATAGTTAAAAGTCTTCAGTCGACTTTCTGATTAGCCTCAAATTAAATTAGATAGTTATAATTTATAATAAGTATTTATTTTATTTCCTTCTTAATGAGTACTATTTACTATATTGATATTTTCATACAAAAATATACCATGAGCCACCGTGGCGCCATCGTACCCATCGTGGCATCGTTCCCATCGTGGCATCGTTCCCATCGTGGCGCTTTAATGTAAGCTCCATGAGTGACCACCTCGATAGGATAAAGTGTAGCGTTGAGTTCAACACGCAAGTTTTGAAATTCAAGTGGATAGTGGGGAATTTGATATTTTTTTCTACTTTATCTGGTTTTGCGAGAAAAATGTAAAAATGAAAAAAAAAATAGATATTTTAACTAAAGTGAAAAGGGAATTTTCATTATTTTGCCTCACCTCACCTGTACTTATCTATCTATCATGAAAAGAATCAAGCAACGCTAATTAGCTCACGTTTTACCATCCGATTTGCTTGAAAATTTGCACACGTGTTTGTATTCAATTACATAAGGTAGAATTTATTGTACCATGAATGAAATATTCAAAATATTTTTTGAATATTTCATTCATGGTACAATAAAAAATACCCACACAAGGAACAAAATAATTCAAATTTAAATACGAATTGTGACAAATTAAATTAATGAGTGGGAGGCCGATAATGGAAGGCTTGCGCTTACGTACATGCCAGCTCTATCTAGGGCTTCAACTTTCCTTCCATCAGGTGCACCATACGGGCGCACCAAAGTGTCCTCGCGTATTGGGGATTGTTCACGGCAAATAATTCTGACCGTAAAACAAAAAGTTTTTTGTGCTGGTCGGCATGTCACCATGGTTTGACATCAAATCGGGCATTAAAAATAATGTTTGCTTATGTTTGTTACGTATAATTAAAAAACAATGTTTTTCACCTTCTATTTGATTTCGAGGAGTGAAATGAATAAATGAGAATGTATGTAGGTGATGTGAAGATAAATTATCTATTGTACACAGCAGAACTGTGCTTGTCATTCGAAAAATCCCATGATAAAAAATTTTATTCGTTATTTAATAATAACGAATGAAAAAATTTACATTCGGTAATTTTTTTATTCTATTGCCCCTGCAACCACCAAAATCCGGCCCTGGCTACAAGTAAGTCGTCGTTGCTTAGTAACGAATTTATAGAGCTACGCATCGCAATAAGCATTTTATTTTTTGTTATTATTATAAAGCAAAATGTCGCATTGTGTCGTATCGTGGCAACAACAAGTGGAACCCAGTGAGGCGAAAAGAAAAAGATTTTTTCAGCAGCAGAGCTATATCGTTTGTTACGAGCTCAATTATTATTCTTTGATGAAATTTAACAGAAAATGTCCGGTAAGTTAAACAATAAAATTGTTTATTAATTGATATGATTAAGTTAAAGGGCATAGCTAGGAACTGTTGATACAAGAAGAAAAGTGTAATTTTTTAAAATTAAGTATAATTGCAGCCATGAATATTTAGTTTTTTTTATGTTAAATAAGAAATTGAACAACATAATAGTAAATTGAAAAATATATAATGCAAAATGTTTAAAATATTCATATAGTTATGTATAAGAAGTTATAAAAAAGTTATTGTATATTTTAATCTATACATATAATAAAACTGTAACTCGCTGTTCGTACATGGTAGATATAGGAGAAAATCTATTATTGAGGGCATTTATTAATATAAGTAATAAAAATAGTGTCCGACAGAAATAAGGTTTTTAGCCGAAACCGAAACCGATATTCGGCTTTGCTCTCAGGTTCGGCCGAAATCGAAACCGATTTTTTTTAATATACAGTTAATTAAAGACTAACTGAAACAGTCGATAGAGGTGGTCATTACCACCTTTTTTACTCTATATTGCATGACCCATAGTTTTACTATTTTCGAAATATAAGCCAAACAAATTTCTGTTTAAGGAATAAAAGATAATATAAAAAAATAATATTGTTAACGTATAAAAATTTGAACGTAGCGGGAACCCGCGCCTCCTGGATGCCGACCAGGCGCTCTGACCACTAAGCCATACGTTCTCCTCAACCTACGTCGAAATTATATTAAGAAAAATTTTTTTCAACGTGTATTGGTACTTTTATCAAAAAAAATTCAGTGAAATAGCTAAAAGTTTCGTGTCAAACCAATGTCAAATTTGGCAAATTTACAAATTTTCTGGAATTCAGCAAATAAACCATTTACGAAGTTGAATTCAACCTACAATGCCGCAAAATAACTATTCCACAATGTTATTTCTCTAATTTTTAAACCCATGGTCCATAGTTATGCCAAGGTCCGTAGTTTTATTTTTTCTCATTTTCTTGGTTTAATAAAACGATAAGTTCAACATTTTGCATTGACATTAACATGTGGCAAAGCCTAATTTTTTCTTCTTTTGGCTACCATGAGCGCTGCGAGCGATTATGACATCCCCACCTAGTACTAAGCACCCTGTCAATTGACGTTGGTTCGAATTTAGCTACGTTCAAATTTAAAGTATTTTTGGGACGCGTCGATACTTAACTAAGAAAACTTTTCCACGCAAGATTTACATGCATTTTTTAAAAATAATTTTATTTTTATAATTTGGAATTAATAAAATGACTTTATAACTTATGGATCAAAATAAATGTTCAAATAATTGTATAGTAGAAACGACGGAAGCCGCGAGCGGGTCGCTAGTAATAAATAAAAATTATGGATACCTATTAAAAAAATCCAAATTTGTCTTCATTTTATAAAACGTAATAATATTATTGTATAAAAACACACCGTTCGCAGTGTATCCTGCATGCATCAGGGTAGGCAGAGGCAACCTAGTCTTAAGATACTCCGTTCTTCACTTTCCGCCGAGTTTTCCCAGGCACTGCGTTTTATGTTATAGAACTCAACGCTGGGCTTTTGCCTTGATGCCAGAGCGAAGCAAGCAATGAAACTATTAATTAATAATAATTTATTCCTGCGAGTGGGGATCGAACCCACAAACATTGCGTTGCAGTCACACCCTTGTGCTCCAACGCCACGACGGCCTCTACAGGTACACAACTAATAAAAAGCAGTTACCCGTGTAACAATTATTTTAAATACATACATATTATATGGAGCTGTTGCAAGGCTCGCGTGACTAAGTTCCTTGAAGAAAAGTGTTCGTGTATACGTAAGGCGTTTGGAGGAAATGCGATACACATGAAAATTGCCTCTATGTGGCGTATACTTGTACTTAGATAGAATGATGATCATTTCTTTATTTTTATAAGAAACTAAATTTTGTAATCCAGAGTGTTTATAGCTACATAATATTAGGTAGATATATTATTAGATAACATTTATTTTTTAATTAAATAATTTTAAGAAAATATAAAAAATACTCTATTGTTAGTTTTTTGTCTCCGTTAATATGCTGTTAAATGTATATGTTGATAAGTTTACTTTGTATACTTATCTACTATATTTTTGAATTCAACCCTGCAAGTAGTAGAAATAGCCTAATTATTTTTTTTTTTATTAAATTTTTAGTTTTTTGAATATCACATATTCAGAAAACGAAAAATTGACAGATTGAAATATAAAATCATATTTGACCTATAGGTAAAACGAACATAATATGCCGATGTTCTAATTATAATGTACGTAAAAAGTGTTTGTTTTTCTTTAAATTGGTAAAAAAGAGTGAATGCATGAGAAACTTATATAAACACTAGCGGCCCGCCCACGGCTTCGCCCGCTTAAAAGACATGATTATTGATTTAATAAGCAGAATTGATTGGCAACTATAATGACTTCTAATATGATTTTTTTATTACTTTAATCTGTAATATTCTAATATGATTTTTTTACGACATTATCGTAATTTCTATAAGAATTTTTGATTGTTTCGAACTAAAAAATACAACCAATGTTGATGTACAGTTTTTAAATTAGTTACATATATTATATGAACGAACCAACCAAAAAATCTTTGTATTTTCTTGATATTTCTTTCAAGATCGTTCTTTATCTCTGTGTTGAATTAATTACGACTTCTTTCAAATGTCGATAATTTTTTTTTAATGAGCCGATTTTGATGAACTAAACTTTAGTAGTTAAGTTGAGTTAAAACAAAGCTATTGGTGAAATTTTCAAGTAAATCGGTTCAGTACTTTCAGAGAAAAATGTGCACAAAAATATGCCGACAGACAGATAGACAGACAGACAAGAAATTAAAAAAAAAAACTTTTTGCTTTCTATTATTCTTTTTAAGTGTCCTCTATCCATTTCAGTCAAAATTACTAAATGTAGAGACAAAATATTTTTACTGTCTTATTATATATAGAGATTATACAGGTTGATTGGTAGATCGATAGATAAACTGTTCTAGTATCATAGTACATAAACAATTGTGTTACGACTCATGGGCCGTAATTTTCAATTGGTGCTTTTGATCAATATTTAAATCAGGTATTTAAAAGTTAGTTAGTTTAGTAAGTACCTACGTGGTGTAGTGATCTCCGTAAATTGTAGGTTACGTTAAATATGTCTTACAAAAATATTAGAACAGCATTTATTTGGTATCAGTCAAAAGAGGAGTGAGGATTTTTTTTTAATTTTTTTGCTTGGTTCTACTTTTTTTTTATTAAAGAAAACACAATATGAAAATTACGGCACATTTTACATTTTCAAAATTTGTAATCCAAAAAACAAATGAATACAATATTTAGGCGACTTCATATTATATCATTAAATGGGACACACACATCAGAGAATCGAAACACACCGATATTGGTTAAAAAACATACAAAAGAAAGTTTCTCACAACACTTTGTTGTGCAAATATAGTAATTAGAAAAGCTATTGCATGACAACATGACATAGGACAAAAATTGTTGGAATTGGTCTCCTCTATCCCTGTATTAGTTTGTCTATCGGTCTCCAATTCATTGATATTCAATTTATACCTACCCGTAAAATCATTTTTATAAATAAAAAAATGCTTTGAATATATCCTCAAAAGTCAGAATACAGCCAACATCACCTTTATGAGACAATGTGTTTAGTATAATCGAACCACGTTATAAATTGAATGCGAAATTTCAATTGCTTTTACCCTGTGGCGTGTTAGGTAAACGGTTTTCTTATAAATGCCTTAGTAAACTTGGTGCACTCTCTTCCAAGCTTTGCAACAAACGCCACTTACGCAGTAAAAAGTTATAAATATTTTATACAAAGTGGAAAAATAAAATAATTCATTATAATAGTAAAAATAATAATGGGAGCATTAATGGATGACCTTGAGCACGCTACAATTTATCTTCGCCCGCGTAATGGTAGTTAGAGTCGTCAAATAATTCTATATTGACAAAAATAAAAAATTTAATGTTCTCTCTATATATTTTATATAGACAGTGAAGAAAGCGATGGAGAAGGTGGTTTAGGTAATCTCAACCGCTTAATCGTTCGTCCGCCCGGGCACAGCGGTAAAGCAAAACGTGGTCATCTTTGCTTCGATGCAGCCTTTGAGTGCGGGAACCTAGGCCGTGCTGACCACATTACAGAGCTGGAATATGACCTTTTCATAAGACCGGACACCTGCAGGCCACGATCACGTTTCTGGTTTAATTTTACAGTAGAAAATGTAAAGCAAGATCAGGTATAATATATTAAAATATTCTAGCCATTAAGGATGCTTTTAGAAGACTTTACAAAAGTAAATTGCACTTTTAATATATTTGTTTATGTGGAAAAAGAACACACAGGATTTCTTAAAATCATCTCTAAAAATTATGCCGTAGGAGAGTTTATTTTTACTTTTGTGTAGTTTCAAAATCATAAATCAAATCTTATAAATTCTGTTCATAAGGATCCCTGTACAAGGGAATTCCTATGTGCAGTAAGTTGATTTTACCTACTATTGTAGACACAACAGATAAGATTAATTTGTATAAGAATTTTTTTATAAGAATTAAAAAAACTTACTTGATTTATTTTCATAAAATCTTAGGTATATTGCATAACTAGTATTGTATTCCTAGTTATTCCGTATTTTCTGGGTACGAAAAAATAATTAATAAATTAATTTCAGCGCGTTATATTTAATATAGTTAATTTGGGGAAAGAAAATAATCTCTTTCATAATGAAATGACGCCGTTGGTGCGATCGACATCTAGACCTAAATGGTAAGACCTGTATGGTAATAATTAATAAATTATACGTCTATGTGAAACGTGCTTTTTTATTAAATATAAATCAATGATCAGGCAGCGTATTCCTCGCCGGTTGCTGTTTTACCACAGATCGTTGGTACACCGCGGCCGCAAGATACTCAGTTTAGCTTTTGGGTTTGATAAAGAAGAAGACGTTTACCAGTTTGCAGCAGCCGCACCATATTCGTATTCGAGGTTGCAAAAATATTTGGCACTTTGGGAAAAACGAGCTCTAGCATTTGCTACAAGAGAGAGCATTGCGCAGACCACTGTAAGTTCAGCAATTCATTATTATTACCTTAATATATATTATGGAAGGTCTTAACATAATTTTATAAATTTCTCACACTAATATTTAGACTCATAAAATTGCTACATATTTTTATACTGAGTTCCGATCTAAAAAGTAATATTTCTCTACAATAATAAGAGTTACACTGGTTATTAATAAAATTACAAATATTTTTCATATTTTTTTAGCAAAAACGACGAATAGATTTAATTACGTTGGTGATCCCTTCACTAAGGAGGATATGAAGGAAGACCACACCGTTAAAGGAAAATTAGATACAAAGAAACGTGTTGTAATCATTTTAGCAAGAGTGCATGGTGGTGAACAACCTGCTTCTTTCATCTGCCAAGGTAGATATTTTTCAGTGGTTTTAGCTAACTACTTTGTTTCGCTAACATCGATTGAACATTGATAAAGTATGTATTTTAGGTTTTCTGGATTATTTAGT
This sequence comes from Heliconius himera, assembly GCA_021202915.1. Taxonomy (NCBI): domain Eukaryota; kingdom Metazoa; phylum Arthropoda; class Insecta; order Lepidoptera; family Nymphalidae; genus Heliconius; species Heliconius himera. Next base: position 58,194 of record JAJHJA010001290.1, read on the forward strand.
GAGTTCGTCAGAAAAAGCAGTAGCCCTGAGAAATGGAATTGTAATACAGGTGACGTTAATTAAAATAATATTACTATTCTTACAAAAGGAACGCGTATAACATACCTATTTAATTAAAAATTAAATTAGCTTCACGCTATATCCCGCACACAGCAGGGGTAGGCAGAGGGAACCTAGTGTTAAGATACTCCGTTTCCCACTTTCTGCCGAATTCTGGAGGCATTGCGTGTTGAGTAGCAGAACTCAACGCCGCGCTTAGCCTTGAAACCAGAGCGAAGAAAAGCAAATATAAATTTAAGTAAATATTTCATTTCCTCGAGTGGGGATCGAACCCACAACCGTCGCGTTACAGTCACACCCTTGTGCCCCTGGGCCACGACGGCCTCAAATTTTCCTATTTAATCAGCGTATAAAAAATTATTAAATGTTTTAGGTTATACCAATGTTAAATCCTGATGGTGTATTTTTGGGAAATCAGCGGTCTGATTTACTAGGTTCAGATCTAAATCGTTGTTGGACGAGAGCCACTACATTTGCCCATCCTGCCCTTATAGCAATCAACGAACTTATTCAAAAAATTAATGCCGAAAAAGTAAGTATGGCATGCATTAAAATGAATATAAATCATGATTTATTAGTTTTTTTGTGAAATAATCTGCCTAATATGCATTATAATAGTAGTTGTTTTTGTATCTGTTTATGTAGACATTGCAACTGGATTTTATCATTGACATCCACGCTGATATAAGCCATGAAGGTGTTTTTGTACGAGGAAATTCCTACGATGATGTGTACAGGTGAAAAAAATTATAATTATAACAATATTTAGAATCTAATGCAACGTAAATTTACTGACTATCATGATTTGTTAAAATTTTGTTAGATTCGAAAGGCATGCAGTTTTACCCAAGTTTCTGGGTATGCGAGTAGAGGCCTGGAAGCCAGAGTCATGTCTATACAACATGGACAATCATGCTGCGGGCAGTGCTAGAAGGGCTTTACCTACAGGCGCCACTGATGCCTATTCCCTACTTGCTTCATTTGGTGGACGAAGGATAACGTCTAATGGACCATATATACACTACACTGAAGATGCTTGTATCCTTTATACTACTCTTTTTAAAATTAAATAAAACTTAATTATGAAAAATACTACTTGTATTCTTATATATTTTGCCGAGTATTAATAGTTCTGGTCCTTTTCAATGTTAGATTTTAAATGAACAAAATGATTAAAATACGTACTTTACCCACTCGATACACTGTTTTGTCTACATCGTTGACTGTTATGTTTAGTGTAGTATAGTAGAAGAAACTAGACTAAAATATAACAATAACTAAATAATAACATAATCATATTTTACAATAGACAAACTTAATATTGAAGATTATAAAATAGGTAGGTCATTAGTCAAGTCCCTGTTCGACTACTACAGACATGTGGGAGTTATTCCACCACGTGAAGGCATCAAAACAAAGAAAAAGGAATCAAGAAAGAGGCGTAGGCGAAAGAGGCCAATCTATGAACGAGAAAGGTTGTGTAATCTTGACTATTAGATAAATTTTGAAAATACATTATACAATATATATCAAATATTCTCCGATAGTCAGGAGAAAAAAAGTACTTTTTCTGTCATAAACTTTATGAACTATCTATATTATTTAGGGTATGTGCACTGTAACACTTTTACCGAATGTAAAAGACCGCAATGGTTCTAATATTAGTACAAAAAATCTTACTGCTGCTTAATAATCCAGGTCTCCCAGTTCTTCCCCTGAAAGAAGAGTACTAGCTGGACGCGTATTATCACCTCCGCTGCCAGTAACGTCACCTCCTGCGTTACGAGCATTACCCGTGCGTACTGCACGCAATGCAACTTTACGGACTAAGCCTCGAGTTGTTTATGGTGATACTATACTACCTATTATTACTGGTAAGTTAACTATAAGATATAAGTCTACTAAGTGTGTATTTGTAGAATTTGCCAAAACACAATAGACAAAAGGGACTGTCGGAGATTGTCGAGTGTCGTCACTTTGCATAACATGATTAGCGCCGGAAATCAATGCTACGCTTCTTTTTTTTTTTAATGAAAAAGACAAGGCAAACGAGCGTTCGGGTCACCTGATGGTAAGTGATCACCGCCGCCCACGACCCCGTGCAACACCAGAGGAGCTGCAGGTGTGTTGTCTGCCTGTAAGGTGGTTTGGGTTCTTTTTGCAGGAGCGGGGAAATGATAATAATTTAAATATAATAATTCCAGAACGGCGTGTCTTAAAACTAGGTTCCCTCTGCCTATCCTGCAATGTGCGGGATACAACGTGAAGCTGATTTAATAATTCCCACGAGTGTCGATCGATTTGGAACCAATCTTAAGCTTTTAACTCTTCAAATTGTGCTCATTATATGAGATATCATCTTTTTCCATATCTTTTATACATTTTTAACGTAAAAACAACTTAATATTGTTAACTTAGGTAAAGCGGTCAGAAGTCCTCGGCTAGCAGTCGTTGATCTGAGCGCGTACATTCGCAGCCCCATACCGGCGCGCCGCCGCGCGAGCTCGGTGCGGGGCGCGCGACGCACACGCCTGGCGAGGCCTGCTCCCGCGCACGCTCGTCTTACCAGCGATGAATGTGATACACAAGACTCCGAATCTTAATTCCTTAATAAATTATTACAATGGAAGAGCGATTTTATATAACAATTAAAAAACTATTGTAAAGTAGCAGTAAGAAGTCCTTGGCAAAAGGTCCACCAAATTGCACACATCCATAACTCTACATCATTGCAGGGCACGCTCGAGTTACTAACGGTAAATATGATACAGAAAAATCTGATTCTTAATTTCTTAACAATTTAATGCTCTTCCATTTCTTTTAACCGATTACACAAGTGTTGCTATGAGTAAATATATATTTAATTCACTTTTTTATCATTATTATACTTCACCTTAGCTTTTTTACACTTTTACTATATAATCTTAAACCATAGAATTTATATAATTCTATTTCAAATTGTATGACTATGAAAATATATATTGTAATAAAACAAACGAAGTTTTTAATTAAATGTATAATGTCTAAAGCTTTCATATTTACAATCACTAACACTAACATTCAGTCATTACTTCCTTACAACATTATCGTGAACACTATTATCACTACAAATTCATCAATCACAACGGCAAATAAAAAAACGCGACTGAGTATCTGTAGAGATTTATTCTCTTGCTTTTTTTAATCATTTACGACAATTTGGTTTAGAATCAAACGAGTTAAACGAATCAACCGCACCTACGCAGGCTAACAGAGGTCACGGAGCGTCAATACATACGAAATAGTGCGCGAGGCGGCGTCCGTCGAGAGCGCGAAGCACGTCCTCTAATAAATATCTTTGGCATGAACCGAAAAGAGCTCGCCGACAGTTCACACGCGATTGCACTGACAACCGATAGTTATTGCGCCACGCTTCACGGGCGCGGCGGGGAGGCGCGCGCGCGCCCGCGTCATTCCCACGCGTCGGCGTCCTCGTCGTCCGACAGCGTCACCAGGTGCATGGGGTAGTCGGCGGGCGCCGCCGCCGGCACCGGGGCGCCGCCCCCGCCCGCCGGCGCGGCGACGCCAGCGACCGAGCCCCCGCCGCCTCCAGCACCGCCGCCCCCAGCGCCGCCGCCCCCACCGCCGCCGCCCGCGCCCCCGCCGCCCGCAGGCCTCCTGGCAGCGCGTCTCTGACGTAACAGCTCCTCGTCGGCGGCGGTGCGCGGCTTGCGGAATTCGTACACCAGCGGGAAGATACGCTCCACTGCAGATTGCACGTCGTTCACGCTGCGAGCTGTTGGACAAACAGAGTTAATGTTAGTAATGGCATTGTATGAAAAATATTCATTGTCATGTAATTTTAATTGATCATTTATATTTGACTGGCTAGCTCATTGCTATCATGCTCGCAAAAAGCTTATAAAATATATAATATTGTATTATTTGTCTCTACGAATGATATACTTTATTACTTTTTGCTTTCTGTAACTAAATGGTAAAACCGGAACCCTTATACATCTCTATCCGTCTTTCTGTCCATAAGTAACAGCCACTTTATTTTGAAAATATAAGCCAAATATGTTTTGTGAACCGTTTGAGGATTTTTATATAAAATATTAAAAAATAAAATATAATGTAAAATAATAAAATAACTTTATCATTTATACAAGAACTTTGAAAATCACAGTGATTTTTACTGGCGAAAATTTATAGTGATATTTTAGGTACATGGAGGTAATCGAGACCTATATAGTCCTAAATATATATGCTTTCTACTATGGAACCCTTCTCGAAGATACAGAGTTCGATTCGATTACAAGATACATATAATATACGACGCATATTTAGCCTGGATTTATAATAAAGGTCATTAATACTTATAAGTCGAAATAAAAAATTGTAAATATCTGCCTCATTCACTGACACAAATGATTAAAATTCAATTATACTTTAAAATCCGGTCGGCAGTAGGTACCTCTATTGTTGGTAACTAGAAAAACTAATTTTTGTTGTAAATAAATTTTACTTTTTCTTTATCTATTCTTTCTAAAATGTTAAATTATTATTTATTTAAATAAGCAACATTTCATTAATGAAAAAAAATAATCACGTGCAGTAAAAAGGATATGTTTTTTTATATTGATCGATTAAAAAAAATGCTATAATGGAGCAATCTTTTGTCTTTTCCCAAATTGTCATGGGTTTGATGCCCAATAAAAAAAAAACAATTTATATGTAAACATCATGCCAGTTCCCTAAATGGAAGGGACATGGCTTACAACTTATTAACAGCATTTACGTTAAGATATATAAACAGTACACAGCAATATTATATGTATTTTCAATCATGCAATGGAATATTAATAGTTTGATAAAAACATTTTTTATTCATTTTTGTAATTAGATTTCAACTTCGCGCACGTTTCTATGATGTGTCATAAAGTGTGTCCTGAAACTTATACGAGTGCATGCAAATTGTAACGTCCTAACATGGATTTAGTAAAAAATAATTGTATTTTTAAACATTTTTTTTAAAGTGTTATTCCACACTTAGGAAAGAAAAATACTTATTTAGAAAACGTATAAAAATTTGAACATAGCGGGACTCGAACCCGCGCCGCCGCCCCTTCACCGACCAGGAACCCTGGTCGGTGAAGGGGCGGCGGCGTAAATAATTGTATTATTATAACTTTTACTTTCACCTGTATGCCGTACATAACAAGACAGAGTAAACCGAGGAACCTAGTGTTAAACGAGGTGTTCGTTTCCATTAAGGCACTTTTTGCCGAATTCTGGAATACATATATGTACATTTTTATGTAAATATCGTTAGCAATGAATGAGTGAGTATTGCGCTTGCGGCTTTAACCGCGCACATTGTTTATTTTTACCTTCGTGAGTAAACTGTATTCGCTTACACTAGGGCCTTGGATTGAAGGCAGTATACATTTCAATTTAAAAAAATAAAAATTATTTAACCTTGAAAAGTATTAACCAACCAACATTACATAAAGCGAGTTTCCATTTCGCGAGACACTTTTGCCGTACCATCAACATATTAGATATGAATAGGCACGATCAACAACTTTCTCCTAACGGGAATTTTATCAAAACGAAAGACGTCATCTTTCGCATGGAATAAATGTGTTAATGTCACCTGTTATTGTGACGCCACCAGTTGAGAATATTTTCAATGTCGCTTTTGGGTTGAACAACTTGTATGTGACACCGGGATGAAGTTCCGGCTCGTAGCTGAAAACATATAAATTAAAATATTTACAAATAAATACAAAAACTACACAAATACTCAAGTGGTATTTATAAATATAAAAGAACTAAACAACAATTTAACATGATGCCAGTCGTGGTGTAGTCACACGCGTGTGACTGTGAACCGGTGGTGTGGGTTCGATTCTCACTCGAGAAAATGAAATATTTATTATTTTTATTCCCTTGAGAATTCGGCGGAAAGAAGGTAGCAGAGTGTTTCAATACTAGGCTCCCTCTGCCTATCCTGCTATATGCGGGTTACAGCGTGAAGCTAAGAAAAAAATACAATAATTCTTCTAAAGACAAAATAAATATTTAATAATATTTACTTATCTAGTACGCCGAGCAATATGTTAAAAATAAAATAAACATTTATAACCTGTTATATATTTTTAAAACAAATTCGTAAATAAATTCGCAAATGTGCACATAATTGGAATTGCATGTAGATAACAAATAAAATGTTTTTGTTTTAATTAGATTTATCGAAAAAGTCCTATTATTGAAATTTTAGGTTTAACCAATAAAATTTATATTTTATAAAAAACTTAAGTATTTTTAAATTAAATTTTTAAATCTAATTATAAAAAGAAAAGGAAATAGTAAATTTGTAAAGTACAAACATTTGTAAGATTAGTAACAGTTTTTCTTGCTGTGTAATATTGATTTATATAATGGCTATTGTTATTTATTATTTTTAAAATGAAATGAAAAAAATTGCTTGAACAAAGCACACAAAATAATAAATTTCTGCTGTTGGTCATAAAAGATTATTTTTTTGTGTACATGATTTTATTTATAAATAAATTCAAATTCAATTAACTATTCATAATGTTTTAATATTAAATTACTCTTTTTTTTATCTTCTATCTCTATCCCGCACACAGCAGGGTGGGCAGAGAGAACCTAGTGTTACGACACTCTGTTCCCCATTTACCGACCGAATTCTGGATGCATTGGGTCAGTGGTGGAAATCAACGCCGCGCTTTGCCTTCGAAACCAAAGCAAACCAACAATCAATGGTCACTTTTATAGTTGCACGGTTATGCCTATACACCACGATTGGCCTCTAATATTATTATTTAATAATTAAATATGAAATATCTTACATTATAAAAGCAGAATTAGATATTTAAACAGATTACATAATAACAATAAAAATTAACATAATACTTGAGTTCTACAATAACTATGATTATGAGGTTAATAGAACATGTTGTTTTTAAAAAAATTGAAATTTAACTCAAATTTATATATCTCTATACATAGAATGACATTTTAAATCATCACTGTCTTTACTTGAAAGACATATGAGAAAATCTACTATTGGAGGCATTTATCAATATAATACAAGTCAAAACACAATTTTTTAAATTTTTTAGTCAATTTGTTTGCACAATTGTATATACGCTAATCTCAGAAATAGCTTAACCAATACAAATGTAGTTTACACTATTGTATTTAAGAAAACTGCCTTTAATATTAAGTGTTTGTTTTATTTGAATTGGTTTGTTAATAAAAAAATATATATATAGTATTTTGTTGGACAACCTTGTTACATGTTGTATTGGCTGAATGCAGCAACAAGTTGCTGCTTTATATATATTTGAAAGCAAAAATAAATGTCAATTTACCAAAATCAATAGTGATTTGCATATTATGCTGAAAAATAAATATATTTTAAAGAGTTAAATAATGTTAGATTAGAGAATATATACAATTTTGAAAAAAATAGTTTAAATAAGGTAATAATTTATGAAAATGTGCTAAAAAAAACACTACATGATTTATTTACAGACATTTTTTTTTAAATTAATTTATACAATACAACTGATAGAAATTTGGTGAATGACTCATAAAGGAAGCATGGGAGTGAAGTAAAAGATAAGGGGAATCCAAAAATAGCTATTGGGGTATTCTATATTTGTTACTTAAATATGTAGTATAGTAACAACTATAAAAACATTATAAATCGTTTTTTTTTCAATTTTTTCATTTGAAGATTAAATTATTATATAAGTTCATTATGTTTTAATTTAAATTTTGATTCATGGGTGTATCTTGAGATGTTTTCCAGGGTGGTCTGGACTTTAGCTTTGAAAAAATCTGTTTATGTAAGAGTTTTACAATTTATCAGGATGATATTATATTTCTTTAGTAACATTTTATGGGGTGGGCACAGGACTATTCTGGGCTGAGCACACCCCACCAGGTCCCCCTTACACAAATGCTCTTTATACAAACTAATAGTGAAGTTAATAACTCATGTATAAAATAGCATAACTTGAAAAGCAAATGTGGCTGTGGTGTTCTGAGTGCTTTAAATATTTTAAAGAGATGCGGGTTCAAGTCCCTATTGTTCAAATTTTTCTACATTTTCTAAAACTTTTTTTCTTTCTCCAGTGGTGGTATTAGCAACATTTAAAGAATTGAAATGTTATAAAAACATAATATGAAACTTACTCTGCTTCCTTATATTTTTTAGAGAAAGCTATAATTCGAATGCCAAAAGGCATTCTACAAGTTCCGAGGACGTTCACGACGCGGAAATTACGGAAGCGCACTTGAAATCCCAGCTTCTGTAAGGCACGTGCGTATCGCCGCGCCGCCACCTTTGCCTGGTCCTCACTAGTGGCACCTGTGCAGGTCACTCGGCCTGACGACCAGATCGATGCCGTAGTGTAGGGGCGTCGGAGTTTCATCGTCACCATACCATTTTCCCGTCTGAACTCGACATTCACACCATTTAATGCAATCTCTCTCAAGTTCAGGTGACACTTAACACTAAAACTGCACACAACATTGTTTATCATTATGTCTATTTCAGGAGTTTCCTCCTCTTCCTCCTCCATGGGAGCTTGTTGAACTGCTGTATCCCCAGATTCGATACATGGTTGTGTTTGTTGCTCTGGTTTGCCAGCCTCACAGTATTCATGGTCTGGCACCATATGACTTGGAACTCCATGAGATGTCACCATACCATGGTTAGTTTTAATACCGTTTTCTTGGATGAGCGTAGCCATGACCACCACGGCGTCCTGAAACAGTAAAAATAACATTCATTATTTTAAAAGTTTAAATATTTCTTAACTACTGAGAATTTAACCTTATAGAAGATTGGTGCCAATTGCAGAGATGTAAAGTTTAACTATTAAATTAATATTACATAATGACTAGATTGGGCTTCATGTTTTTTTATTCTATCTGAAGTTATTTCCATTACAAATAAAAGATAATTAATATATTTAATAGATAATAAAATATATTACATTTTAAAATTATTTATAGAATAAACATTAATCTTTATATATATATATATTTTATAGTTGTAGATAAGGTTAAAAGAAATTAATCAACCATGTTTCAAACAATAAAATGCTGATTAACTCAGTACAGTTGAAACTGTTTTAGTTAGTACTTTATTTGTAATAACAAACCATTAAAGGAACTTTATTTAAAACACTTGATTACACAACAATGGGCAAAGCTAAACACATGAGTTTTAACAATGAGAGTGCTGTGTAACTTATGTCATTAAGCAATAGCTTACATTACTTTTTAAACAAAATTTACAATACCAGTTACATGATTGAGATCATGACATAAGTTCAGGCACAAGTTTCAAGTACATTTTTTGGTTAATTAATATTGAAAATAAAAAGTATTACTATATTTTATTCATAATTTTATTAAATGATTAAATAATAAATAAGAAAAAAAATCTCTGTTTTATAGTATGTGACTGTAACTAAGCAATAAAGTTTATACAAAATATATAATAAAAGGGGAACAAAAATTGATTACACAAATTATCAAAAATAGCTCAGACAACACCCACTTTTAAGAGTCAAATCAATATTTTAAGCTGCAGTTTTTATTATGCATATATTTCATTGCCATTCCATTGGCCAAAAATTTGTGAAAATGAAATGTAGATAGCGATTTAGGACACTTCCCACGACGCAACGAGATGCGAGAACATGACACTCGCACAGCTGACTGCCGGACGGGCCCTCGCCCCTCACTCGCCTCCCCCGCGCGCTCTATGCTCTACGCCCCTAACCATACTGATCTGTGACCACAGATCGCCAGGTAATAATACAGAGCAGATTGCACTTGCACTCGATAACACGTTTGCCATTCAAAAAAATAGGTACCGCACACGAAAACTATCATGCGACCCGCCTGCCCTCTAACAAGGGACAATATACGAACAAAGCAACAAAGCTTTATGATTAATATTATTTTGAGGAAGTCTCGAAATAAGGTGACCTGAGGCATAAGATTAAAAAAATAGACTACAGTCAGCAGTTATTGACCCCATAATAAAGATTAAACTACACGTGATTGAGAGCACAATGATAATACCTAAGATTTAATTTTATGCATATTTGATCTATAAATCTATATTTAAATAAATTAAATAAAAACTTAAGAATTATACAGAATGATATCATGTAATAATATTACGATGGTATGTTATCTAGAACAAGTAAGGATCAGCTGAAACTGAATGACAAAGCAAAGGATGCTGCGATTGAATATTATACCTATGAATGCCAATGTGGCTAAAAATCTAATATTTTCAAATTATATATTTTAAAGTCTTAATTACCTGAATTTATGTGCTATATTTGTCACAATTATTTTTACACCACCAATGAAGTAATAATTTTCATTGCAATTTGGTCTAGATTATGAACTTTCAGTTAACAATTTAATAGCACTCTGCACTAATTATAAAGTTACTATAAGCAAATTAAAATAAGTTTCTTAAAAACAAACCACTATCTCAAATTATTAACGTAAAAATCAAAAGCTTTTGCACATCCTGCCTAGCACCGCCATATTCTATTCGTACGAGAACAAAAGTGATACCATTCGTTCCTAAATTGCATGTGAATGAAACCTCATGTACAAAAGAATGAATGGATAAAGAAGATAATCAAAAAAAGGTTTGATTTGCAGCGACTACAACAAATAATTGATTTAAAAAAAAATTTAATGTTTTCTTTTAAATTATAAATTTTAATTTGTAAAGTAACTTAAATTCAAATATAAAATGCTTTTGGTTAAAATTTAAGCATAATTTGTAAGCGAAAAAGTACTAACGTTTTAAAATATAAAAATGTATATTTTTCGACAATAATATTAATCTTTGATAATAGATAATATAATATAGAAACGATACCGTATTAGTACTTTTAAGTTTTTATATTTCTAAAAAGCCACAGATATTAGAATTGTTACTTTGACTTATGAGAATTTCACTGCAGTCGCCATTGCAAACTTCCTAAGTCCTGCTAACTTCAGAGTATTGTTCGATCATCGTTCATCAATCAAGCGGTTTTTATTAATTCGTTGATTTACATTATTTTTCAATGTTGTGCCAATTAGTCATGTAGATAAGTGATATGAAACTCTTAAAAATAAGTCAAATGTGTTAAATAACGCAAACATGGGCTATGTTTGCAAACGTGCATATGCTTTGTTGTGAGAACCACCTTTATCTACTGTCATTATAAAGGATAGCAAGCAAATTTTTTGATAATGAAACATACGTTTCTTATTCTGTAGTGTGTTAATAATTAGTGGATAGTGCGAAGTAAAGAGACAATAAAATTGTTGATGTGTCGTTATGAGAGGAGTGTTCCGATTACCTGTGCCTTTCAGGAGAATGTATGGTGTCATTTAGTGGCTGACAAAATCAGATCCAGGATTCAGTATGGAGACAGTGAAGGATGAAGAGCGCCTGAGGCGCTTGCGTATTTTAGAGGAGAAACTATGCGATCCTCGGTCCACGGGCAACGTGGACTGTTTGCTCGACACCGTCACCGCACTCGTCTCCGACTGCGATCACCCGGCCATTCGGCGGATGAAAAATGTTGAAGCCTACACGAGTCGATGTGAGCGATATCTTCTTCCCTTAATTCTTTTATTATATTAAAAATATATCAATTAATCCTATATATAGTTCTTCATCAATCAAACATTCATGAATGTGTCCCAAATTTTAAAAATATACAATTTTAAAACCTAATATTGATATTAACAAAAAATATATATTAATTTCATTTTTGTATCATCATCATCATCATCAGCCTGTCCTAGTCCATCCATTCATTTTTTGTACAATGTGAACAAATTATAAAATGTCAATTGAAGATCATTTTTTTGGTATAATATTTAAAATATTATTGAATTCTAGTTAAATATAATACTTCATTGCATGTCTATAAAAATTGTAGTATATTAAATTTCAATAATTTAATGATCGAAACAAACCTTGACTTTGCAAAGATTATATGCAAAGTCATTACAATCTATTACTAATGATAATTTAAATTAGATAAAACTTAATAAAACTAATATATTACTTATAGTAAATGCATCATGCTTTAAAAGTTATATTAGACACTATTATTTTAATATGATATTATATTTGGTGAATAAATGCACATACATATAGTATAAGAATTAATTATAAAGTGTTGTGGTAAAGCTTTACCACAACATAAAACATAAAGCTTTACACTCAGATGTGTTAAAGGTTTACTCATTTCTTTAATTGAACAGTTATGCTTAGTAATTTTGTTTTTATAAACTTGTCAAGGCTTTTAATATAAATTGAGTGTTTTTAATTTCTCTTACAGATGAGGAATTTGCTTCTGATATAGTAAATTTGCGCATGAAAGCTGCTGATTTTGACCTAATTAAAGTAATAGGAAGAGGTGCGTTTGGAGAAGTACAACTAGTCAGACACAAATCTACCCGTCATGTATATGCTATGAAACTTCTTAGTAAAGTAGAAATGATTAAAAGATCAGATTCAACTTTTTTTTGGGAAGAGAGGCATATTATGGCACATGCAAATTCAGAATGGATTTTGAAACTTCACTTTGCATTTCAAGATCATAAATATCTCTACATGGTGATGGACTACATGCCTGGTGGTGATCTCGTTAGTCTTATGTCTAATTATGATATACCTGAAAAATGGGCCAAATTTTATACTATGGAAATTGTTCTTGCTTTAGATGTAATACATGGTATGGGTTTTGTTCATAGAGATGTTAAACCTGATAATATGTTAATTGATAAATATGGTCACTTGAAGTTGGCAGATTTTGGCACATGTATGAGAATGGGACATGATGGACTTGTACGAGCTAGCAATGCTGTTGGTACTCCAGACTACATTTCACCAGAGGTATTACAGTCACAAAATGGTGAAGGAGTGTATGGTCGAGAATGTGATTGGTGGGCTGTAGGAATATTTTTATATGAAATGTTAATTGGCGATCCACCCTTTTATGCAGATAGTTTAGTAGGCACTTATGGAAAAATAATGGACCATAGAAATTCATTGCAATTCCCAGATGATGTAGAAATTTCAAAAGAAGCAAAATCTCTTATAAGAGGATTACTAACTGACAGAGTGAAACGGCTTGGAAAAAATAGTGTAGATGAAATTAAACAACATCCATTTTTCATCAATGACCAGTGGAGTTTTGATAGTTTAAGAGACTCTATTCCCCCAGTTGTACCTGAACTGTCCAGTGATGATGACACCAGAAATTTTGATGATATTGAAAAATCTGATGCTTTAGACGAGTCTTTTCCAGTTCCAAAAGCTTTTGTTGGAAATCATTTACCATTCATAGGATTTACTTATAACGGAGATTATCGACTATGTGGTGGAAAACGTCAACCCGCTGATGTGGTAGATACAATATCAAACAATCACATAAATAATGTTGGTTCTGAAGCTGTTTTACAGTTAGAAAAACTGTTAGAAAGAGAAAGAGATACCCGTCGTAAACTAGAAGACCGACAGGTACTACTATGTTCACAGCTTGAGGAACTATCACAAAGAGAGACTAGAAGTAAAAAAATAATTGCAGATACTGATAAAGAACTGGCACTTCTAAAACATGATCTTAAAGAGATACAGCGTAAAGCTGAAATAGAAGCAGACTCCAGACGCAAAATGGAGTTTAATTACAATGAGGTTAAACAACGCTTAGATGAAGAACAAAGCAAACGAGCAAAAGAAATGAACAATTTACAAATTTATAATGAAAAAATTAATATTTTGGAGAAACATCTAGCAGAAATGCGTGAGAAATTAAAACAAGAATGTGAAGCTGCTGCTAAATCGAGAAAGCTAGCAGCTGATCTAAATGCCACGCATCTCGCAACTGCTGCAATACAAGATGGTGCCTTAGCCAACTTGCGTGCACAGAGGGACGCTCTTATTGAAGATTGTAATGCTATGTCTGATCAACTCGAATCTGCAAAGGCGGCTAAACAAATGGCAGAAGCTTCAGTGACTGAAGCCACTAGCAGGTTAAGCGCCATTCAAGCTGAACTAGAGAGATCTTCAACAAAATTATCACAAGTAATGACAGACAATCGACAACTGTCAGAGCGGGTTTCATCTCTGGAGAAGGAATGCGCTTCCATGACACATGATTTAAAATCAGCTCAACACTTGTACCAGCAAGAGGTACGGGCTCATCAAGAGACACAACGCTCACAGCTACTTTCTAAACAGGAAGCCAATTTAGAGCTTGTCAAGGGTGAGAATTTTTGTATGTATTACCTTTTTGTAATACCTAACCTATATGTATAAATAATGCTATTATTCCCATTGTCCTAATTATGCTAGTTATAGAAAAAAAAATTACCACCATCATTTTATCATGGTTAATATTTTGCATGCCTCAGGAACGTTGGAAAAAATCTTAACAGGTTTGTCCAATTTGCTATTAATGCACATTTCAGCTAAGAGCTATATAATTTGACTAGTTTGTGAATTACACTAATTTTTTGTTTATTTTATAACTGATTTGATTTAATATTTTTTTAATATATTTTTAAATAAAGCTTATTGATAGCATACTTCTGCTTACTTCATAGCATTACAAGGAAAATTAAACGAGGAGAAAATAGCGCGACAAAGAGCCGAGTCTGCTTCCCAGGATAAAGATCGACAAATGTCAATGCTTAGCGTTGATTATCGGCAAATGCAACAACGCCTTCAAAAGCTGGAAGGAGAACACAGACAGGAAAGCGAAAAGGTATATTTATTTTATATACAGGATATTTAGAAAACGTATAAAATTTCCCGCGGGAATTTTCTTCTGTGAAACCATCAGTCTTAACAATAGTCTTTAGGACATACATACATAAGAATTTTCACATATAGTTTGAAGATAATGTATTGCTTAGTGATGTTTGGATGATTACTATGAGGCACAGTATGTTAAAAATGTTACATGTTTTCCGAAATATGTTCCCATACTTAATGTGAATGAACACTTTAAAAAATGCTAAAAATAAAGTATTTATGGAGTTCAAATTGTATTAAAAAGTACATAAAACCGTCCACCAGGTGATAGGTCTGCAAGCGGCGCTGGAGCAGGAGCGGCAGGCGCGGCTGGCGGCGAGCGCGGAGACGCTGGCGGCGGAGGCGGCCAGCCGCAGCGTGCTGGCGGAGCGCGAGGCGCGCTCGCGGGACCTGCAGGCCGCGCGCGCCGCGCTGCACGAGGCCTCCGACAAGCTGGCCACGGCCGTCGCCGAGCGCGACATGCATTACGCTAGGGTCAGTGCTCTTTGTATATCTTGTGTCCTAGTGTTGAGACACTCCGTTCCCAACGCACAGCCGTTCTTTTTCTTAATATTTATGTCACTTATAACATTCAACCGTTTTCATTTCACGATTTCTGGTAACAAGACAAAAACCGGTTATGAGTTCTGTCACACAACGCAAAATATCCTGAAAATTGGAAGGTACGTGAGGGACGGAGTGTCTTAACACTAAGTTCCTTCAGCCTTCACATGGCATTCCGCATTAAGTAGGGTTGCTGATGCGAAATACAGTTTGAAGTTAAAATAGGGATTATTTTTATGTTGTTTTCTTTATTTGAATGTGGAACGGATTTGGATTGGAATCGTATTTAGAAAATGTTGGTATTTATAAGTACGAAATTTTTTGCTAACGTTAAGCATGGTCAACTCAATTGTTTATATTTATTTAATAATAAAAAAAAACAATAGATTACGGAAGATATATAAATAATATCATTATTCATATTATGTAAATGATGAAAATTAATATCAAATGTGAGTCACAATTCACAGTGCTTATAACATGATCATAAAATATATAATTTTATTTACAGTGTTATTTAACGACAATTTTATATAACATTTTAAATGTTATTGAAATTTGATCCCTTGAGACCCTAAATTAATTAAACTAAAGTTAATGAGTTTTGGTATAAAAATGATGAACCTAGAACTATAAACATTTCGCAACAGGTCGCATTTGTGTATATTCAAAAATATATTTACCAATTTTTAAACATAATATAATATTATGGATTAAAATGAATATGTAAATTTCACTATTTATTTGATTATTAATATTTTGACAATACTTTTACATTTTAAAACAATATGCTTTTATAAGGCTTAAATTTACTCCCTAATTGTTT
The DNA here is from genome assembly GCA_021202915.1 of Heliconius himera. Taxonomy (NCBI): domain Eukaryota; kingdom Metazoa; phylum Arthropoda; class Insecta; order Lepidoptera; family Nymphalidae; genus Heliconius; species Heliconius himera. The sequence goes on from JAJHJA010001290.1 coordinate 74,507, forward strand.
TATATACTTTCTTAGCTAATAGTGATACTACTATCAGCTACTAGTTAATAGGAGAGCAATATTTTTTTAAGTTTCACGATGTATCCCGCCTGAATCACGCCGCGCTATGCCATGTTACCGGAGCGAGGAAATGGAAATATCAAAAATTCAATTTCCTCAAGTGGTATTCGAACCTACAACCTGCCGCGTTAACAGTCACACGCTTGAGCCCCTACGCCATGGCTGGTCTAAAGATATAATAATTATTAATAATAGTAAGCGGTACAAAAATAAAAATCTAAATACATGAAAATTCTTATTTAAACTCACGCAAAAGACAGCCGTGCGTGATGGTGAATTTGTTTTCATAATATGTACTGATTCTTTAAATTAATCATAGTCTCATCGCGCCGAAATAGACTGTCCTTCGACGTTACGACACAGTGACTCATTGTAAGCACTACAGTAAATGTGGACGCACACTATCAAACTTTTGCCTTATTTGAGTGCACCTGCATGAAACATCGTCAAATAAATAATTACGTATTTACTATTTTGTGAGGCTAGCCGTGGCGCAAGAGGGTCTCGTAAAATCGACTGGTTGTGGGTTCTATCCAAACTCGAGGAGAAGGAATATTTATTTATATTTTAATTTATTCGTTCTGGTGTCTAAGCAAAGCGCGGCGTCGTCGAGTCTGCCACTCAACACGTAATGCCTTCAGATCTCGGCGGAAAGGTGGAGAACAGAGTGTCTTAACACTAGGTTCCCTCTGCCTACCCTGCTGTTTGCGGGATAGAGCGTGAAGCTGATTTGATTTATGTATTACTATTTAGTGGTTTTTCTATTCATTGACGATTATTTTATTATGCGTTAACACATCTTTGCCTAAGCCTATATATTATACTGTACCTACTATTTAATATTGCTCTAAAACGTAATAATGTTTAGGTAGGATTATAAACTTGTAGTCTATAAATCTATCCTTTGCGTATTTTAATTCTTGAGTTCAGAAAAAAACTGTATTCTATGCTTTATCCTAATTCTAGTAAACCGTTTAGCAAATTTATGTGACACTGTATTCAAGTGTGCAAAGCCTGGTTTTCATCGCGAAAGAGAAATGTGCGGGTAATGCTTAAGCGGATTTTTTTAATAAAATAGGTTTACAATGCCACCAACAAAGAGTTGTACTTTTTTGTGGAAGAACTTCTTCGCAGGGAGCGGACTCCCTAGAACTGAGCGAGTTCATTTCAACTCGTTCTGCTCGCTCGGACTTAATTGGTGGTAATACATACAATAGTTGAATAGTATACAGTTTACCTATGGGAGTTCAACGTATTCCGTCCGTAGAAACCGGCCTTTTTGGTTGTTTTTGTGTGATTAACGAAAAACCTTGGCAAGGTGTATAAAATTTTAAAAAATCTTAGCTGAGTTTCTACATTAGATAGTATTTTTTTCGTTTTTAAAGAAAAAATAAAATATATTTTTCGGTTTTTAAGTAATTTTTAAAATCTTTATGCTAGTTCTTGAGTGTAATCGCGAAGTATTCATGAATTCTAAAATTTAAACAAAATTTTGCTTACAATATTTCTCTAGACCTATAGTTATTATTGTTTAATATGTAACACTGCTTATTGACATGTCTTTTATAATTATAACGGTTATTAAAATTAATTTATATTTCATAGTTATACTCTCCCGCTAACTAAAACGACGTGTAAAGGTCATATGATACGATAGTCCTTTGTAATATAACCTAAATGCTATTCAATTAGAGAACTGCGTATCATGTTGTATAATTTTCATTATTCTAGCGCGTGACTCTTTATTATTTCTTTAACAATATTAAAAGTGTTAATGTATTTATAATTATTAAATGTTGTCTACAGCATGTTTTATTTTTCACACGCCGTCTGCTATTTGTAGGTTAAAGTTACATTAATCTTACGGTTTTATGTTTTAACATAGAAAAATTGCGTGGCGGGTCATAACACTGAATGGGATGCTTTGTCCAATATGGATCTATAAACATAGCGATGGATTTGAACCTATAGTTATCTTGTGAATATTTTGCGTCTACATCTGTCAATGAAATAATTTTGTATTACATGATTTCCATTTTATTACATTGATAATTTCAGTTCAACTGTACTGATACAATAATGTAGCATATTTGTCCAGTAAGTACTTTACTTAGTTTAAAAAGTAGGTACAGTATCTGAGTTCTTAGCATAGATTAAAACTTTTAACAATCTCTCGGGTGTCATAAAATTTAAATAAAATTTTAAAAAAATAATTGGAAATAAATAATAAAAGAATATTTACTGTATTATTAATATTTATACACAATAAATATTATATATACTTCCATATTTTTTTGTAGGCCAGTCGTGCGTAGTCCGACAAGCGTGCGACTGTAAACGCGTCAGGTTGTAGATTCGATTTCCACTCAAGTAATTCATTTCCTCGAGTTGGTAAATATAACATTTCAATTTCGTCGCCCTGGTAATGAAGCAAGTGAGTTGAGTTCTGTCACTCATCACAGCGTAAAGCTAAAACCAAAAAAAAATGTATTCCAGTTTTTTTCTTTAAAGCTATAAAAATGTCATAGGTTTAGTGTGCATGTGCATACAATAAAAAAATACTGTGTTTACAAATTACATACTTATTGTTATGGTGTATTACAGAAAAATCTATAATGCTTATTACTTAAATTATTAACAATAAGACTTGTTTTATTATTAAAATAAATACGAGTGCGAAACCGAGTCTATAAAATGCCGACATTATAGCATAGTTTCGTCTGCTAAAATATCTTGTGCGATTTGATTTCCCGTTCGTCCTCAACTGGCTCTTATGTTATCAGATCGAGTTTATTTACATTTTATATGGTCCTCTATAACTATTAAACTTATTTGTCTTCTATTGACGAAGCCGAATATGGATTAAACAATGTAACAATCACAACAGTATATGGTGTTTAATTCACAACAATTAAAATAGGAATTGAAATGTTAAGACATACGCCCGAATGCGGTTACTTAATTTGCATTAATGACGCCTATTTTACTCGTTGCCTTATGAATTTTCATTTCATATGTTGTTGGACGTTACTTCAAACGTATAGGAGTGAGTCACAATATTCATAGGTGTTGAAGATTCTTAAAAGCCATTATATCTACTAATCCAAGAACAAGAAATAAATTTTTATGTTTAAATTTACTTGCGTCGGTCACGCTTCGATAAATCAGGCGTTTCTCGTCGAGCGGTATTAAAGTAACGGTTAAATACTTTTGAAGCTTTATCATTATGTTTTGCAGAATTTGCCAAATTAATATTATTATAATACAGAAATAAACAATAAATTTGCATCAATTTCTTTATAATACACATATATATCATTGTGACACAGTACTGCATAAAAGTTATTTGATAACGATAAAGATTAGTTAGTACCTGGTAAATGGAATTCAATATACATTTTTAATTTGTAAACATAATCAAATTTAATAGTAATCTAACAATATAAATTAAGAAAGTTGAGTAAAGGATCGAACAAATTTTAATTTGTCAAACTTTGACAGTCAAAGAGATAACTTCTACTACTACCTCTACTACGTGTACGTGTTACGGCGCCTCAATGATAGTCACCACACACACACCTCTATTACTTAAAACGGCTCAAGATGGATCTCAGAATTTTTTAGCTTAACACTGTGTCCTGCATATAGCAGGGTAGGCAGAGGGATTCTTGTGTTAAAAACACTCCGTTACCCACTTTCCGCCGAATTTGCGAAGTGTTGCGTGTTGAGTGGCGAAAATCAAAGCCGCGGTTTGCCTTGATACCAGAGGGAATAAAATGAAAATATTATATATAGTAACAAACTAACCCACAACCATCGCACACAGTGCATCGCACATTTACAGTCACACACTTGTGCTTCTGCGCCACGACGGCCTCAACCAGATAAATGTCAGAGTTGAGAGCGTTTTATAAATACGGTTTTTAAAATCAATTTTAAAGTTTGAATAATAATTCACGTATAAGACATTATAGATACTGAGTCTCTTATTAATATTAACTATCTTACTAAAAATAGTTGTACTTCAATAAGTTTCTTACAAATACACTTACAAACCCCATGATTAGCGTACGCGGGGCATTCCCCCGCGAGCGCCAACACTTCACGAGCGTCCATCAAAGCTCGTAATTTTTCTCTTCAGGGGCGAGCTACACTCCCAGCCCGGTGATGCTGTCAAGACCAGTCGAGGTCAACAGCATTAAGTCCATTCGAAAAAAAAAAAAACTCTTACAAATATGAAAAAAAAAACGATGAATAATAAGACTATTATATAATCCCAATAATATTAATTTCAGAGTGAAGAACTAAGATCTCAACTCGAAAACGAGCAGCACTATTGCGTGGTATACCGCAACCAGGCGAACGAGGCGCGTGCGCAACTGGACGAGAGTGCGCGCGCAACACGCGACCTGGAGCAGGAGCGCGCCAGCCTCATGCATCAGCTGCAGCTGGCGATCGCTCGCGCCGACTCCGAAGCTATAGCTAGGTGACGTGGAAATTAATTTTATTATAGGAGATTAGGGTAAAATTATAGTTGGATTTTTTAAAGAACCTATAACATAATACAAATTAAATAAGTCTCTTTCTTGGCAATTGATATGACAAAATCAATCTTCTGGTTAGATTATACTCTTGTGTTATTCACCGAAAAAGAGACCGACACATGGAAGGTTCTGCTACGTGAAAAGTTGTAAATTTGCATATAGATCCTACAGAATTGTGAATAATTATGATTGATAAATACTAGAAGTATAGTAAAGATAAAGTAAGAACAGTATAGTAAAGATTCCATAATTAGTTCATCTAATATTATTTGTAATAATGAATATAACAAGGTATATTAAAAATTAAATTAAAAATAGTAAAAGCAAGCAAGCAAGGTATATTATTTACTTAATAAACAATTACCACACAATGTGAATCAAAAACGCTCTCTAAAAGAGATTGCTGTTTATTTTATTTCCTTGATAACCAATTTAGTTACTAAATAATTGGGACTTGAGGAAATGTTAAGTGATAGTGTATTTAATATTAGTTTTCAATATAAATATTTTCCTTGTACCATTTTAAATGTTAAATAATGTGTCTTACACCCCGTTTTCTGATTTTCAATAATTCCGATATGTGATGAGAGCTGCTAGAATTCAACATTAGGTTTTGTCTTACCAAAATCGGGAAATGTAAAAACTTATTTCTCTGAGTAGGGATCAAACCCACTCATGTATACAGCCAGACTCTGACCCACTGTGTCACATTGGTCTCACCTTTTATATTTCAAAGATATAATAAATCTTTAAAAGAAAAAGTAACTAATATATATTAATATTATCTTCTAAACCTTTTTTTTTAATTCAGACAGTCACACACAGTCCACGTCGTAACGCCAGACACTAAAAGCTTTGTCTTTGAGTTCGATTGGTGCTTGGAGGAATTTATTTTCCCTCAGTTCCGTCGTTCATCACTGTGTTGATAATTGGGCTTGGAAAGTGGAGAACACAGTGTTTTAACATTAGGTTCCTCTGCCTATGATGTTATATGAGGATATAAAAAAAGTGAAGTAAAAAAAATATATATTCTAATAAAATATTACATACAAAACAGATCGATAGCAGAGGAAACAGTGGGAGAGCTGGAGAAGGAGAAGACAATGAAAGAGTTGGAGATGCGTGACGCTCTTTCGCAGCACCGCGTGGAGATATCCACCCGCGATGCGCTGGTGCAAGGCCTCCGTGACCGCGACCACGAGAACCGCGCCACCATCGATCTGCAGAGGAAGGTGGGTTCATCCTTTTATTTATGGAAAAACAAAGCAAACGGGCGTACGAGTCACATGACGGCAAAGTGATCACTGACGCCCACGAAGCCGTGTAACACCAGAGGAGCTACAGGTGCGTTGCCGGTCTTTAAGATGGAGACAGACACGGTCTTTGAGTGTACCCAAGTCGTATCATCATCATATCATCGTCATTACCACCATCCCAGCCTTTCCAATAACACGCCACTGAGCTCGGTATTTAGCACTTTGCACACAACAATAGGAAGGTGGGTTATGTAATTTAAAAAAGATATACACAAAACAGATTAATAACAGAGGAAAAATAGGCGAGCCCAAAAATAAGAGACGCTATATTAGTTGGAGACGCGAGATAAGTAGGGCCCTTTGGAAGGTAGGTAGACAAAGGGCGTCGTTGAGTACCGCCACTTAACACAACTTTTCAAAAATTAGGTGGCGTGGAGAACGGAATATCTTAACAGTAGGATCTCCCGTCTGTTCACCCAGCTATATGCATGATACGTAAAGTAAATAAAAATATAAATAAAATAAAACTTTAACTTATGCACACAGGAGGTGGACGAGCTCCGCCGTAGCGGCACAGCGTTAGCGGAACGCGTGGCGTCGCTCAGTCGCCTGCAGGAAGACGTGGACCGACTCACTAAGAAACTCAACTCGGAGATAATGCTGAAACAACAAGCTGTTAATAAACTTGCAGAGATTATGAATAGGTTTGTCTATTAACGTATTATGTACATGTGTAGGGAAATATGTAAAAAAAAATTGTAAGTAAAGAAAGCTAATGTCAATGTGAATATATTGTGAATGTATTTTCGGGTATAATATAACATTTTAAATTATTTATACAGGATCTCGGAAAGCTATATCTCTATTTATCTAATTCTAAAGCATAACGCTAAAGCTATATCGCATTGTGTTATTGTGTTAACAATTTTGCATTTAATACTTCAATTTCATATTTTATTATAATAAAAATTCCATGAATAGCTAACTAAACCTTAATAACTTGTATGAATTTTGCACATAACAGAAAGGACATGAATCCTGCATCAACAAAGAATAAGAGTAAGATGTCGGTCAGAAAAGACAAGGACTATCGCAAGCTGCAACAGGAACTCACACGCGAAAAGGAGAAATCTGACCAGCATATTGCAAAACTGCAACGTGACTTGCAAGACGCTCAGCAACAGCTTCTTGAGGAACAACAGACAAGGATCAGGCTTGCCATGGAGGTATTTAATACTTTTTTTTTTAGCTTCACACCATATTCTGCATATAGCAGGATAGACAGAGATAATTTAGTGTTGAGATAATCTATTCCTTCTTTAGACATATTATATCTTGAATTTTTGCGTGTTTAGTAGAAGAACTGTAAGCCACGCTTTATCTTGTTACCAGAGCGGAGAAATTAAAAAAATCCTTTAAATACTTACTACTTGTTACTTTTAAAACAGAGCCGGTGATAGTTTCCAGCGTGACTGAATGCTACTTACATTTTTATGTCACTTGAAAGTTCAAAAGTGTTTGTAATGGAATACATTACAGTAAAGAATAATTTAATTTTGGTTAAAATATAATATATTATTCTCTGTCATAAATTAAAATTTGCAATAAGTACAAAAGATTTTTGTCAATGCTAGACTATCTGTTTAACAGCTTAATCATGTCATTATTCTGAGATGTTATGTTTCTAATTAATAACTGAAACTCAGCAGTAAGTTCCGGAATGAACTGTAACACTGTCTCGATAGTTGTGACACGAGAAGATGATTGTAATACAATTTATATCCATCAGTAGCACATTTATTTAAATATACTTGAATAACAAGTTATACTAGAGGAATCTTTGACGCATGCAATACAAGTTGCCATAGCAACGTGTATGTCACTACAAAGTATATCTTTTCAAAGTTGTTTCTGTGTGGCGTATATTTATTTTATTAAGGTTACGTATATTTAAAGCGTTATTTAAAGAAAATTGCAATCTGTACAAACTCCTCTATATAAACTGTAATTGTACCTATCTTACTCTTATGCCCTTAAAGGAGTACAAAGTACTTGCTCAACGTATTAATAAAATATATAATAAACATTGAAGGTGGACAGCAAAGACGTAGAAATCGAGCAGCTAAAAGAGAAATTAGCGGCGTTAACCAGCGAGACGGCGTCGCAGTCGTCCGCCGACGCGGAGGACGGCGACCCCGAGCAGACGCTGGAGGGCTGGCTGTCCGTGCCGCTGCGCCAGAACATCCGGCGCCACGGCTGGCGGAAACAATACGTTGTGGTTTCGTCGAAGAAAATCATATTCTACAACACCGAGAGCGATAAGCAGAACACTACTGATCCGGTTATGATATTGGATTTGAGGTTTGTTTGTTATATATTACTATTTATTTAAGACAACGTAATTTTGAACACTATTATTTTGTTGTAAAAAAATAAATAGTAGGACTCGGTGCTAAGACGGAAAACCGTCTCGACCAGTAAGCCATACGTTCTTTACAAGCTACTATGAAATTATTATACGCTTCTTTCCAACGTATTCACGCTAACAATATAATATTAGTGGTCAGAGAGTATAGACTGTTTCCAAGACGCGCGAGCTCGAATTCCGCTGCCTTAAATTTGTTATATGTATTTTTTTTTTAAAAAAGGAAGCTTTTGTCTTATATTAATTTTATAAAAATAAATTTAAAGATTTTATATGAAAATTTCCAGCAAAGTGTTCCACGTGCGCTCGGTGACGCAGGGCGACGTAATCCGCGCGGACGCTAAGGACATACCGCGCATATTCCAGCTGCTGTACGCGGGCGAGGGCGAGGCGCGCCGCCCTGATGCGCAGGACCAGCCTGCTGACGCGCAGGATCATGCTGGTACCTTGGTTTATTCTATCCTATTCTAGGTTATATTAAAAAAAGGAACCTAGGAACCTCCAGTACGCTCTATATATGTATACATTGAGGCCAGTCGTGGCGCAGCGGCACGAAATGTGACTGTAAAACCGACTGGTTGTGGGTTCGATCCCCACTCGAGGAGATATTTACTTAAATTTATATTTCCATGTCTTCACTGTGGTGTCGAGATTAAGCGCGGCGTTGAGTTTTGCCACTCATCACGCAATGCCTCCAGAATTCTGTAGAAAGTGGGGAGTGTCTTAAACTAGGTTCCTCTGCCTACCCTGCTGTGTACGGGATACAGCATGAAGCTGATTTGATTTTATTCACTAGTATACTACTAGTCATGGATGCCTTGTCATGGATTTTTTTTTATTTTAAGTTCTTTTCTGTTATTGACAAATATGATCCACAGAATATTAATAAACAGTTACATTCCACAGATACTTAACAGTGGTTGTTATGCGTATTACAGGCAACACGGTGCAGCACAAGGGGCACGACCTCGTGAGCATCACGTACCACATCCCGACGGCGTGCGAGGTGTGCACGCGGCCGCTGTGGCACATGTTCCGGCCGCCGCAGGCCTACGAGTGCCGGCGCTGCCGCATGAAGGTGCACGCCGAGCACGTGACGAGCGAGGGCGCGGAGGGCGTGGCGGCCTGCAAGCTGCACGCCGACCGCGCGCGCGAGCTGCTGCTGCTGGCGCCCGCCGCGCCCGACCAGCGCCGCTGGGTGGCGCGCCTGGCGCGCCGCGTGCAGCGCTACGGGTACCGCGCCGCCATCTCCAACCACGACCACACCAAGCTGTCGCCCAGGTACGCAACCCGTGTACATCCTGCTATGAATTATTATATTCATTAAAAAATCTAGTTCACGTAAAACACATGTTGTGTTGCAGGGACTCGATGCGATCAAACTTGAAATCAAGCTACATTAATGCGTCGCAGCGGAGCTCAACGCTGCCTGCCAACGCTTCACTACCGCGTCAGTGATTAACGCCGCAGCAACACTGAAACAATGCTACGTAAACGGAAATATTAATTTACTTATTTTGAAAAACAATTCACGCGCTTATATTTTCATTAATTATTGCCTAATATTGACTGATCCGAAATGGTCGACTAAAAGGCTTAATTTGATATTATACAAATACCTTTTTTTAGAATGATAGCCCGGCATTTGTCTCTTCTTTGATACCCAGAAGAGAAGATTCGAAAAGGTTATTATTACTGGATGTGTACCTCAATTGTTATCAAGTGTACTTTAACTAGTCCCGTTCTTATTTGGGCTCAACCAAGTAATTTCGTCCAAATTATACGCGTTTATAACTTGTGCTCTATGTGCCTTTAAATAATTATAAAATGATCTGAGTGAGATGTGTCTGAATAAGAAATGACAATGTTTTATTCTTTATAAAGTTGATATGTAACTAGTTTGTTAAGAGTTTTCGATATTCTAATTCAACTATTTAATACCACGATTATTGACGCCAATGAAGGGGCCTCAATAATTTGCTGACAATATTACAACTACACTGGAAGTTGAGTGAAATCTTTATTGTTTTTTAAGTAGCGACTAGCAACGTGCTATCGAATCGGAAATTAACCATTAGTCTTTTATCATCGAGTTGATCGTTTTCTTTTTATATTAGATTTTTTTATGTAAATATTAGTTACGTTGTGTTGATATTATATTTTACATGCTTGTATTTTTAAGATGGCGTCGGCGACGCTGTTTCGCCGTTACTTTGGTGCGATTTGCTTGTAGTTGCTTCGCGGGACTAACGTTTTGTTTGACGCTTCATTACTGATTTTGGTGACGCGCTGACCGACAGAGACCGACATGATCACAGCTTCATAATCAGACCGACGGAATGACAAGCACAGACCGAGCTACTGACAGATACAGACCGACACATTCACAGGCACAGACCGACATAATGACCGACGTACGTCGGGCAGCCCGACCTCATATTGATACTACACTTTACTTAAAACAGACATGGTTAATTGATCTTTAACACTTCTAATCTGAATTTTAAGAATTTTAAAATCCTATTAAAATTATAGGTAGATATGTAGTTAATATTTTTATACACAAATTTATACAAGCACTTTTTGAATTTAATATCAAAACAAACCTTAAACAATGTTGTCGCAGCCATTTGCGTATTTTATACTTTTATATGTATACGTTACATGCGGCCTATATGAAAAATATTTTTGAATTTATAGTTTTATATGGATAATGTTTTTAAAAATAACTTACATTTTTTTTATCGTTGACTCTTGTTACAATATAACAATGTAGGGCCTTTCGATTTTGTAGAAAATTTATAGAATTAATTTTCATTGGGAATTGTTTATAAACCGGCACTTGTTACCTACTGTCTTTATTCATCTTTTACGGAACATATTGACTGTGAGAGAGCGAACACTCTCCAATTTAAACATGATTAACGAAATAGTGCCATACAGGTAGTTAATATGGTATTTGCTCAACATAAACGGTTTCACTTTATAAAGCATATCGCCTAATATACATGCGTATACAAATGTGCTTCCCCATATAACTTCAATATACATTAAATAGAAATTACAAATTATAAACGTAGAATTTAATTATTATAATATACATAATTAACCTTTTACCCGCCACAGTTTACTAAAGAAGACATTTTTTTTATGTCTAGATTTTAGTAGTATTATGAGTGCTTGTTTCTTTTATGATTCATAGTTGTATATTTAAATTTTCGACTTAAAAATTTAAAAATATATTGTAATGATTTTGTCAATTATCATCGACACAATGTCTGTGGGATCAAATCTCATTCGGGAGAGTTTAATATTTTAAATATAGTTTTTATATTTATGATACTAAAATTCTCCTTGTCTGTTTAAAAAGACAACACTTATTATTAAATGTTATATTTTATAGAAACCCGGTTAACTGTACTTATTTTTCACATTCGGTTATACGGGTTAACCATTATCCGTATAATTGGTTGTATGAAGAAGAGATTTGATAAAATACTGAGCTTATATCTTAAAACCGGAATTATTACAACTGAGGTTTGGAAAATCGAGGCGTCACTGTACTTAATAAATAAGTGATTGTGAGCTTCATTCCTTGCCTTAAAACATAGAATAAACAAAAAAAATATATATGTGTAATATAAAATTTTTACATTAATCTATCTATCTACCTATCTAATTGAACTGTATTAGTACTTCTTTTATATGAGATTGTGATTGAGATTTAATTTTCTATTTCTTTTAATAAATGTTAAGTTTCTCATTCAGGTTACGAATAAGGTGAATTTTCAAATTGTCCCTTTAAGCCTTGAGATAGTTTGCAATTGTGATAAAATAAATGACTAAATTCCTGCGGCGGTTAAGAGGTATAGGAATTTTAATTTATAACATTAATAATGAAATATAAAAGTAAACATTACAAAGTAATCGTGATCACAAATATCCAGTAGGCGGCAGCCATTGTTGTATATGGCTTATTATAATATAATTTCTTGGTGCCAAAATTACGCTCACTATATAGCACTGTGCGTGTACAAATTATAGCTAAATAAAACTTTTATTAATACGTTATAGCGTCAAGTGGTTGTGTAGTAAACGGTACGTCTCCGTCAAAAGGAATTGTTTGTGAATTACAATCGAAACCCGCATCCTATAGCAGATTTATAAATATTACACAGCCCCGAGTGATGAATGAAGTACAAAGTGCACGTCAAGTACATACCGTGACTATACACACAGACCGGACGGATGATGACGGATGCTACATAGTATACAGTATTTTAGTGTAAGCGTGCTGAGAGCTGAGAGCGGCTGTGAGCGGCTGTGAGGTGCTACGGGCCGGCGCGCTGTTGTTACTAGTTACGTACGTTGTTCACGTTTGCTCTACGAACTGTTAACATTCCTGCAACAAAAGCTATGTTGATTTTTGTTTATCTTATTGTTAGTTGTACGACCGCGTCACCGCGACACCGCGACACGACCGGTCCTCGCTTTTGCTATTACTTAGTTTTTAAGTTCGAAATCTACTCGATACATAACGACACGAATTTCATTTTTACGTACTTAAAAGTTTAATATATTTAAATTGTTTGTAGTCGTACGCTGAGATGCATTTTTAAATTTTATTTTGCTAGGCAGCTACCGCTTCGTTCCCGAGACGTCATTCCATAGTGTACCCACAAAGTATATTTTTTATAATCGATTTATTTTCAAACCAAAGAAATTTTGGAAATTTATTTTTTACCGTTAGTACGATTGCAGGATCATTATTTGTTTTTAATTTGACCATAATTAACAATATTTCAAAGTAAACATGAATGTTATTACAATACCGATTATTTTTTATAATAGTAACAAGGCATAATGTGTGGACTCTACAGTGGCTTTGACGTTTTTGGGAGTATTTCTATTTAAGTTGAAACGGTTACGGTGGTGGTTCAAGAAATACTCTCGAAACGCCCGCGTACTGTCGAGCCCGTGTAGCCGTTTATAATAATTATTATAGACATAATTTATTATATCATTACAACAATACATATAATGTTTTTATTTATCAATTTAAAATTGTAAGTTCCTAACTAGCTAGCTTCTCAATATCTAATCCCAGAGACGTACGTCCTGATTTGGGTATATTTTTATAACGCTATTAACATAGGGAACCTGAACTGCGTCGGATTTGAAGTGAATGCCAATGGAAGTGCATACCGCTGCATACTACTGTACCACGTGCCTTAGTTATCTCACTCCCATATCATCTAGGCATACTCTATTCTATGTATGTATGTATTGATAGCTATTTTACTGTACATATGTTTTTAAATAAACTAATATTTTATGGATTTTTTAAGGAACTTGTATATTGTAAAGAATTATTAATTTTATCATAAAATCAATGCCCCTAGCTGTTAAGGTCTATATTTATGTAAAAATAAATAACACATCCAAATTCTTGCTGTTTTATTTCGTTTATTATTACATTGTATTTAATTATTCATATTATATATAAGTAAGATGTATAAGTTATTAACATAGCAACAAGTCAAAAACATAATAATATTCAAAATTATTCCATTCTTAGACAATAAATTAAATAATATTAAATGCGACAACAAACATCGATAAATCGATATTTGTTTATTAATCACATTATTGAAATTCTTTGCGCTTGTTTTGTATTAAAAATAAAGATTACACTATTTTTTCGGTTTTAAAACATGTTACACCGTAATATGTGCGAAAATGTGCTTCTAAGATTAATATATAGAAATATTAAAATAATCCTACAGATTTTTTTATTTCCTTCTGTTTCCATGAGGTCAATGAACGGAACTCGCTGTAGGTCATGTTGAAAGTAGACACAAAATCGTCGTGGGTGAGATATAGCTGTAAATACAAAACCATTGTTATATACATTGTGCTATTGTCAATGAATTGAACCCAGTTCATCTGAACTGTAAATAAGATTATAAAAATTGCTTCTGTATGTTAATATATTTCGATCACCTATATATTTTGTTAATAGTTTAATAATTTTATAAATTAGAAATTATGCAAATATTTCTTTGTCGATTTTTCTTGACTTGAAGCGACAACCGATTCTTAGTATTCCCATATTTATTTTGCGAAGTTTATAGGGTTCTCCACTTTTGTCGGTTTCTGTCGCAGAACACTTGACGTAGACTAGACTTCTCGAAGACCTCCACGACGGTTGGTTCTAATTCAGTTAAACGACAGTTTTTTTGTTTACGAACTATGAAGAAGACGGCATTGGTATAAACCGACGTGAAAGGGAAAGAAGGATAAAAATATGTAATTCAGACTGTTAAGGATATTTTAATGTATTAAATTTTGTCGGAAGCTTCGGTGCGCGTGTCAGACTCGTTCGACACTTTTCAGTTCAGACACTTCACCGTTTTTTTTTTAAATTAAGATTTTTCGAGACTAAAAGATTTATTTATTTGTGCTAATTTCCCATAAGTTGTAATGTTTGAATTAGATCACTATCATTGTAAGGCAATATAGTAGATTATACTCACTTCTTTTGTGAGAGGATCAACATCCGTAGGCATGTGCTCCTTGGGTCCGCGTAGTACCGACAGGGGATATTTTTCGTACTGATCGAAGCGGTTTTCAGAGTTTCCGTTATGCAAAGAACTTGTGCTGCCTCGGACAATGGCTTTACCTTCTAAAGCGCTTACGATAGCGCTGAATGTTTTATGGCTCTGTCGGTAAAAGTTAAATATTTTTTTTAAGGTTATTAATCGCTTTGGGTACATCGTGGCGCAGGCATAGCGTTTGACTGTAAACTTAACAGTTGGGGGTTCGATTTCCACTTGGGGAAATGATTTATTTTCATTTCCTTGCTGTGGATACAAGGCTATATGCAATTAACGGTGTGAAGTTGTAAAAAATTGTCACACTGTCCGGAGAAATTTAATTAATATATTTTTTGTGTGGGTACATTATATATATTTTATTATTTAATGTTTTCTGCTTACCTTCCACATAGAATTTTTCCAATGTGGAAAGAATCCAGTGAAATTTGGTGGTTCACGACCTTGGCTTATCACTAATATTGGTGTTTCCAGATCACGTGCTGCAGGATCTATTAAACAATACATTTTTTTTTTACTTTTATTCTCTAACGATGGACTTTTGAAATGTTATATTGTTGGTGCGATATTTACTCTCATTTAAATACAACAGTGTATAATACAATAAAAAAAATATTTAAAAAAAAACAGCTTTACGCTGTATCCCGCACACTGCAGGGTAGGCAATTCTTGGCAGCAGTGGCAGAACTCAACGCTGCGCCACGACTAAATATTTCACCTTTTCGAGTGGGGATCGAACCCACAACCAGTCGGTTTTATAGTCACACCTCGTGCCGCTGCGCCAGGACTGGCTTCATACTGGCATAAATAAGTGTTTATATTACTTATTGTACTGTATTACTACGTGTAATAAACATTTAACTAAACTTACCATGTGTTAGATAAGACAATGCCACAGCCCTGGCGTCGTCGCGGGCGCGCGTGCTGCAGTGCGCCCCGAGCCACACGAACACAGCGGCGTGCGCGTCCAGCACCGCTGCCATCTCCGGCGCCAGGTCGTACTGGCTGAACGATATGATGATTTCTTCAACTGAAAACATTAATGAATATAATTAAATGAGAAATCCGTTTAATGGTGGTATCTATTTCATTTTGGATTCAAGTTAGGCACATAAACATAGCAACTTAATATACAATTAGATCTATTTAGAGTTTAGACCGAATTTAATTTCATCAAACTTAGTCGAGCTTACCCGAGGTCTAATTTTTAAAGCTTGAATGCGTTGTCTATTTTTCTCCGCTACATTTAAAATATACAAGGTTACACTTAATGTTATGAAAAAGAAAATAATGAAAAAGAAAAGTAACTTACACGAGTATTGTCCTGCTCCTCCCAAAGAGACGTAGAATAAGCGTGGTGGCAGCGGGCGCTCTACTTCTATCAATGGCGATGGTTTTAACAGATGTCGTCTTTCACCCAAAGCGGTCCAAAAATCTGACTTTTCTTTTCCTAAAAAAACAATTAGGTACTATTATTCTATAAATTATTGATAGAAAAGAATATAATATATAAGAATGACGAGTGCACAATCACCTTGCATGACCAGAGTATGTTCAGCTGCTGCCATGTTCTTGGCGACCTCCCGCTCGTCGCCGGTGGCGGTGGCGGCGCACCACACCCAGGCGCGCGCGCCCTCGCGCACCACGTAGCAGGCGCCGCGCGCGGCCTCCCCGCCCGACCCCGGCCCCACCTGCACGCCGCGTGCCTCGCGAGCGTATTGCCCCGACACGCGGATCAGAGCCCGCGCTGGAGGCAGCACTCGACGACCACTGGCTGCAAATCAAAAAAAAACTAAGTGAGTATTATGCGTACGTATAAAAAAAAATCATACTTAGATGGAAATATACACTCACGATCATAATCAGTTGCGGTGCCAATATAAGTTATCATCCGACCTTTAAAGATTTGTAAAAAGTGCGCCGGCTCCTTGCCTTGATAAACCCAAGCCTAGAATTTTTTATAATTTATAAAATCTGCTCATAAAGTTATTGTGTAACAAGCAAATACAACTTAGTTTCTCAAATGGATACCTGGATTGGAAGACGCCCTAATTTTATATAAAGATCTTTGGCTTCTTTTGCACCCAAATTTCTTAGTTCATTTGGCGAAGAGCCACCCTGAAATTAAGATAAAGAGGTCATATTAAAAACGAAACCATTTTTAATGTAAGCCTTGAACATTATCGTTTGTATTATAATATCTTTTATAATGTTATAGTAAACCATACCATCCAATAATATAATATGGTCTGATCGCCGGTGGGCGCGTGGTACGTGTACAAGGCAATATAACAATCTTGATCGTAGAAAACTGCCTGCTGCGGACGTTCAAGTTCCTGCATCGTGAACTCATCAGGTCGAACGCGCCACATACGCAATGAACCCGAACCGTCGTCTGGCAACTGAGCCTAGAAAATTTTATTGAAATTATTTATTTTCAAAATTTTACTTTATATAGATAGATTAAGCACCAAATATAGCTAATACGAGTATGTTATATGTATGACGTTTGAAGAAACGCGTTGCTTTACCTATTATAACTGTTAGTGCTTTTAAATAAATTTTCCAGTTGACTCTAGAGTCTAGACTATAAGATTGTAAAATTTTATAAGAGCAGACTGTGTGCAGCTGGATTATTACAAATATTAAGAGTGGTTACCATAAACTTTGTGTTTAGCTTAGATATTAGATTCTTTCGTAAAATTGGATTCACCCCGTGTTACAAAATTCTTCTTAAATGATCTAAACTACTTACTTCAGCAGCGAGCCATGCATTAGACGCGAGGCTGACAGCATCCAATTTCGTTGTGGCGGAGCGGGCGGCGCGGACTCGGATGTCTCTCCGAGAGTCTGCCCAGTTCCATCCATGAAACAATGCTGCGAATTCCAGCGGCTCACGACCGGCTGTCATGGTTGCCACTGGACCGGAGAGCCTCTTTGCTCTCGCCAAGCCACGTGCGGCCGCTAATGCCCCGCGCCCTTCTGTTGATGAAGCGCTGGCTCCCACCCAAGCCCACACACCACGGTGCCCACCATCAACAATGTATACACTCTGTAAAGAGAAAAGTAACGGATAGTAACAAAATGTATACTTATCAGCATGTATGACTATCAACTAGAGATGCCACGAATATTCGACTACTACTCGGTATTCGGCCTATTTGGCCTTTTTTAAAAATATTCGGTAGTCAGCCGAATAGCATACAGTATTAGCCGAACACCGCAAGCTAAAAATAAAAATACCAATTACGAAGAAAAACCGCTCAGTCGGCCTTGACCACCGAGGATTCCGTATTTTCCAATTTCAAATTTGTATGTCAACGGGAAGAACAAATGATAAATATTTACAACAAGTATTTCAACATAATAAGATCTCTGATTTTCGTGATTATTACATACTGATTGGAACTATTGAATTAATCGTCTATTTAATAATTAATAGTAATATACATTTTTGTCTATCTGTGACCACTGTTGCAAAGTGTTTGAAACGTCGGGGTTCTACAAATACTAAATATATGCGATAGTTTAATTCAAAAAATACTTCAACATTTCTTGATAGAAAACGATTGAGCTTTTCTTCATATTTAAAGTTGCCATTCTGTAGTTTTTAGTAAACAAACAATGATACTTTAACACAAAATTAAAAAATAACGACGCGATTTACATCGAAATGAAACAAATACACCCGCTCCGTCGCTCTGCTATTAAACAAATCGTAACCTGTCGAGTGCAACGACGATATTTGGTGCTTTGGCAAAATGCGAAGTCGAATATTGGGTATTCGGTAATATCACTATTGGTGGCATCTCTACGTATTACCTATATGATCATGATAGTACAGGCTCTACAATTCCAGTTAAATATCCTTGTCTAAAAATGTATAGGTAGGTTATCAAAAAAAGATAATAACATATCCTTACATCATCACGTAAATCTTCTCTAAATAGAGGAGCACGTTTTATTTCTTCTAAGCGCGCAGCAGGTTTTTGTGAAGGTATCGATATTGGTGAAACCCTTGAGGGTTGAGTGACTTTGTAGAGTCGCGCTGCTCGAGACGAGTCCGTCACCGGTGGCGGTGGACGTATGGAGCGAGCTCGAAGTTCGAGTATATTATTAAGAAGCTCACGATCGGCTATTGGCAATGTCTGCTCGTATCCATCATGCGCAATGGCGATGCGACGGACCATCATACATTTTTCTGGTCCACGTGCCATACGATAAGCGATCTGAAATAATGTGGAAATAATTTAAGTTATTTTAATTGTGGGGAATATACAGCATTGTATTTGATAAATTTTAATTACCTTAGCCCCAAAAATCTTTTCAATAAGATTAGCGGCACGACCGAGCCATAGAACAATTAAATTAGATGTATCTAGAACAAAGACACCGTCGGAAGAAAGTTGAGCCCACGATACTGGCTCTAACTGTAACACCACCGGCCTGTGTCCGCGCACGCGGTACAAACGTGGACCGCCATTTAAAGATCCGCTACGAAGAATCCTGAAAATATAATCATTATCTTAAAACATTGTCACAAATATTTCTTGCAACATAATGTAAATATCAATTTATTTTAGTAACGACTATTTGAGCCTCCATATTATTGCACGTAATAACAAAATGAAGCCAACATTACAAACCTTACACCATCCCGAAAATATGAAAGCATGCGCGGTGATTCTTTAGTAGCACTTTCTCGGTGTAGTACTAGCGGGATTCCTATGTGGGCCAGGAGTTGTGTAGCGCGGCGCACCGACAGGGCCGCCAGCGACCCGCTGCGCTCACTTGCCCAAGCATGTACATGACGCTCTGCATATTCACTATTTCCATTTTCTTTTATTTCACGACGCTATATATACGAGAGAAATAAATTATTTTTGTTTAATTTTAGATTGATTTGAAATTAAAAATATATACATATATGTATAGATATATTAATTTACATACAATGACATCTGGCCCAGCAGGTTGGCTCGGAAGTGAACAGGAGTAAATTAAATATGTATCGGCGTCATAGAATATGCCATAATGTGATCTCGGCAGTAACTCTGTACCCGATTCCTAAATGAAAAAAAAGCAAAATTAATATCCACATAACAAGATTTCAATACGCGTTACATTTTTGATTTTGTATCCTTTTTTGCTCGTAAACTTTTACTTTTCTGATCTCATAAGGGTTCCTTTTTTCCTTTTCAAGTAAAAAAAGGAACCCTTATGAGATCACTTTGTTGTCCGTCCGTCTGTCTGTCAAGACCTTTTATCTCAGGAACGCTTGGAGATACCGAGTTGAAATATAAACCATATGCTCAGATCTACGACCCCATGATTTGCTGATAAAAAACATATTTCTATATTTACTTTAAAAAAGATACAGACATACATACTCGTATATACTATCTATTATGTCTATTAACATTGTGATTACGGATTCTGGTTTCAGACTTATAGCGGTGATAATTTACGATTTTATTTAAACCAGGAAAACTTTATTCTTATCGAATTATATTTAACTTGAAATTCAATTTCAAAACTATGAAATTTTAACAGAACATCCACACGTTTTGCAGCGAGGCGAAGCAAAATTTTACAAGGAGATATATGTGACGCCTCAGTCTCAAGTAACAGCGAAACGCTGAGTCTTGAAGGCGAAATCAGTTTAAAAGAAGTTGAGAGTGCAATACGAAGTCTGAAATGTGGTCAGCGGGAGAAGATGGAGTTACTTTTTAGATGATCAAATATGGTAACAGGGTTAACGGAGTTTTAGTTGCATTGATGAGACAGCGAATCGTCAGCACTGCGCGTTTGGCCGTACATAATGCAGTGTTGTAATTCTGTATGAGAATAAATGAATTCTGAAACCGTAAACGTGGGTATTACAGAAGAAGAATAAAAGAAAGATGAATGCCGTGGAGATGCGATCTCTTCGTAAGATATGCGAAACCAGCTTAGCTGATCGAATCTGCAATGAAGAGATTTACACAGAATGGTAGATACTAGCGAGGATATTACGGTGACAATGCAGAAGAACGTGCTCAGTTTGTTTGGGCTTATCGAACGAATGAATGATGAAAGAATGGCAAAAAAGATCTATGATGGAAAGGTAGGAAAACACAGTATCAAAGATAGATAGATAGATAAATAGAAAAACTTTATTGCACACAAAGCTGTTACAGATAAAAATAGAGAACAATCTTAAAATAATTCCAGAGCGTGCAAAGGCTGTCTTATTGCTGATAGCAATCTCTTACAGACAACCTTTGGAGAAAGTAATTAGTCTTAAGAGAAACGGGCTAGTGCAATTTTAAAATATAAAAACAAAAAAAAAATTAAATAACTAAAAATTAAATAATTACCTTATAAATAAATAATACATACATACAAATATACGCAACATATGTATACACACACATATATACATATAAATATATGTTCATACATACAACTATATAAATACACACTCATACATACTATATTGCAAATAAATAAATAAATAATTATTGTAAGGCAAGAAAATAATTAGTTAGACGACTTTTGAATACATTTAAGGATTTGGAGTGACGAATGTCTGATGGAATCATGTTCCACAGTTTTACCGCTTTCACAGAAAAGGATTCATAAAAGCGCGTGTGAGCAGTTGGCAACATTAGTCGATTGTCAAATCTTGATGGAAGTTGAAGTTGAGAGGAAGTATCAGCGCCCAAGAAATGAAACCGGGTTTTTAGATAGGAAGGATTGAAAGGATTGTAAATGATGGTATAAAGGAGTGAAAGTATATGCAAGTTGCGGCGGTGTCTAATAGTAAGCCATTTGAGTTTCGTGCGGTATTCTGAGACATGTTCAAACTTACGTAAGCTAAAAATGAATCTAATACACATGTTTTGTAGCCGTTCAAGCTTATTCAGCTGATCCTCCGTAACGTCCGGGTAACAGCTGTCCGCATAGTCCAAAATAGGTAGTATAAGGGCATGGGCTAACGATATTTTGGTCTTAATCGGTATAAAATGTTTCCAGCGCTTTAATGAGCCGATTGTAGCAAAGGTTCTCCTACTGACTTCGGCAATTTGACCGGACCAGGAAAATGAGTTATCAATTAGGAGACCAAGATTCTTGACAGAATTGCTGAATGTAAGAATGGAACTGTCAAAACGAATAGGACGTAAAGCGCTATAATCGATTTTAGATAATTGCATAGGACTGCCGATTAAGATAACCTGAGATTTCATAGGATTTATACATAATCCATAGGATTTGCACCAGATACAAATATTATGTAAATTAAAATTAAGTTTAGCAATAGCTTCATCAATATCTCGAGGCAACGCAGAGACGTAAACTTGTAAATCGTCTGCATATAGATGGAAAGAGGATGAAAGAGATTGAGTGATCGTATTAATAAATATGGAGAATAATAAAGGAGAGAGCACACTGCTTTGCGGCACACCAGCGGAAAGGAGATGAAAGGAAGAACATTTATTAAGGACACGTACACATTGATGACGATCATACAAGTAACTACGAAACCACGTCACGAACTCAGGAGATATGTTGATGGAACACAGAACAGCCAATAAGAGTTCGTAATCGACCGTATTGAATGCTTTACTAAAATCCAACAGAGCAAGAATGCTAAGTTGTTTGCTGTCCATATTGGAGCGTATATCGTCACATACCTTAGTGAGAGCAGTAACTGTGCTATGACCTTTGCGAAAACCGGACTGATACTCAGTGAGAATGCTATGCTTGTATAGGTAGCTGTTTAGTTGGGAATTGACGATACGCTCCAATACCTTAGACAAAAAGGGAAGGATACAGATAGGGCGATAGTTGGAAAAAGATTCTGGATTTTTAACTTTAGGGATTGGAAGTACATGAGCTTTACGCCAGGCACTAGGAAATTCACCGGAGGATAAGGAGAAATTGAAAATATGGGAAAGTACAGGTAGAATGGTATTAAGTAATAAGAGAATCATTTTACGGTTGATTCCATCACTCCCCGTAGCATCCGATTTAATTGAAAATATATGAAACTTGATGTCGCTGTGATTAACGGGAGTAAAATGAAAAGAAGGATAACCAGGGACAGGTAATGAAAGGAGATGGTTAAGAGAATTAAGCTTTTCCCTGCTATCTATTGGAATAGTTGTAGCAAAAAATCCGTTCAGAGCATCGAGATCAAGGTTATGCGAGATGGTAGATGGTTGCCGGCCAATTCCAAGTGTCTGCAGAAATTTCCAGATCTTAGAAGGTTTACTGTTTTCAATTGAAGAGTGTATATACTGTCGCTGGGCATCTCTACATACTGGAGAATGGTCACGTAAAATGCTTGGCGGTCCGTTCTCTCTGACTACTCTGCTAGGGGTACAGCGTGAAGCTAAGTTAAGTTAATAAAATTAAAATATAAAAAATATAGAAGCAACTGATAGGATAAATACCAATGTAAAATAACGAAATCTTCGTACTGCCTTCGTAGAAACACATTTAAAGTGCCATATAAATATTTATGTAATTATGCATGTTAAATGTATTAGCATCGAAAGATTTATAAATACGAATATCTACAAATATAGATTGATAAAAAAAACCGGAGAAGTGCGAGTCGGACTCGCGCACGGATAATCGGCAATCATTACCTGATAATTGGTCAACGGAAAGTACAATTTCTGAGAATAGAAAGAAACTTAACGAAGTACAAATATTAGCTAATTTTAGTCAAATTTTTACCTTTTTACCTGTTTTAGTCTATTTGTGGAATAAGTAAATGTAAAATGATGATCGGTCAACTATCTAAATATAAAGGCATTTGGTGTAATACAATAATAAGCTGTCTTCCTTGTTGCTCGTGTAACAGTTTTAAGCAGATTCTCTTTTAAATGATGCGTTACTGTTAGCTAAGATGTGTTTATAATATTTTGTACCTAATTTTAAATTGTGAATCTATGTATATCAAATTTTTATCGGGATGTCATTGTCAACATTTGACTGAAAATTCTGGAACCAGGAATAAAAAATGTAAGAATAAAGAATTATAATAAAAAATCAGCTTCACGCTGTATCCCGTACACAGCAGGGCAGGCAGAGGGAACCTAGGGTTAAGACACTCCGTTCCCCACTTTTCGCCGAATTCTGGAGGCATTGCGCGTTGAGTGGTGGAACTCAACACCGCGTTTTTTGCCTCGACACCAGAGCGAAAAAATGAAAATATAAATTTAAATAGATATTTCATTTCCTCAAGTCTGGATCGAACCCACAACTTGTCGGTTTTACAGTCACACTTTGAGCCCCTGCGCCACGGCTGGCATCTGACTGTTTTTTTTTAAATTATAATAAGTTTGCGTTTTTGCTTTACGGCTACAGGACCCTGAAAAGTGAGTGCTTCTCTGAACGTAGCATTTCTTCGTAACAAGCATTACTCATGCATAATAGTGATTCAATTACGATCATTAGCAATGTTCGATTAAATTTATGACGTTTTTGTGTTAAGTAGCTGCGGACAGTGGTGCGCTAATTATCTATGTATGTTTATTACAGATTATTAGAATCATTTATCAAGCAGAATGAATTACATGAAAACAATTTAATAGCGTTAAAGACTGCTATATGCTATAGTAATGTAAATAAATCGTTACGATGGTTGTGGGTTTGAACCCGAAACCGAGAAGATGGCATTGTTTTCCCCGCAGGTATCGTGTCTCTCTTTGATATTTGTTATTAAAAATCACGTTATCCAGTGAAGCTTTTTTTAAAAAAGGAACATAAATATGATAATATTAATGCTCCGTTCTGAGGTCAGTCATCGCGCAGGGGCACAATGTGTGACTGTAAATGCGACTGGCTGTGGGTTCGATCCCCACTGCACTCATAACGTAACAATAACCTAAAATGTTATCCTACAGGATTTTTAAGGTGAATATGCTTAACATTGAATGTTTTATATGCAATGAGGCTTGTTATAGATTCATGATATTGGTAATTTGGCGTCCTCATATTTCTTACATTATGGTCCCGGGGGCCATATAACATACAGATATGGTATTTGAATATTTTACTTATTTACAGATGCTTAAACAAAATATATTGATAGCTGTGCAAATATTTGCTATCAGGAGAAAATCGTGTAAGCAGAAGCTGACCTGGATGCAGATGTTGACGCGGTTATCGAAGCAGCCGTTAGACGTTGCCAACAATTTTAGTTAATACCAAAGAGACGTAATATCCAGCAATAGCTCCAATAAGAAAAAAGTCGTTGAATTCGTCTGAATGTGATGAAAATGATCGTTCGCGCCTGTAGACTCAGATACACTCTGTATATTTTGTAACAGAAGTTATTCTAGCGCTAGACTTGGAAAAGAGTGCATTCAGCGTCACATCTGTAACTTAGGGACTCACACTGGCTGTGCAGACAAAATATATCTGCGATTTTTGTCATTAAGTTCTACAATACATAAAATACAATTCAACTTAATTTAATTTGGCTAAAAGGGGGCCATATAACCCTCTCTTGATCTCAAATTGTTAAATTTGCGTTTATTCGGAATATACATTTTTTTAAACATTTTGTCGCATTTTTTTTTATTTGAAAGTGAATCATATATAAGTAAATAAATATAAAAATGGGTGTTGTATTATTTAGGTTTGTATTCCTTTTACTTTTCATACTGGACCTCAAAAACAAAATGGGGGGCATCATTACCACTTTCTCCCTATAATATTTTCATTTCTACGCTCTGACATCAAAGCAACAGCCGGCGTTGAGGTCCGCCACTAAACACGTAATGCCTCGGAAAATTCAGCGTAAAGTGGGGAACGGCGTTCCGTTAAGTTAAGTTAAGACACTTCTTAACACTAGGTTCCCTCTGCCTACTCTACTGTGTGCAGGATACAGCTTGCAGCTGAAAAAAAATCGTAAAAACGATTTACTTATTGTAATTCCTCAAAAATATAATCTTTAAAAATGAATAAGTATATGTTTAATTACTGCGTTAAGACCTTAGTTTTAAAGGTTAAGAATATTTTTAAAAGACCTAGTAGTATCAAAATATCAATTTGCAAAAATATCCATTTAAAATATAAACCTCCTAATCTATATGGAACCTATTTATTATATCTAAATAGTTTAGAACGTTTTTTAACGTTAGTCGCGGTCTGATGACTGTTGTCGTCCGGCGACTTCGCTAGCGGTATCGAGATGTAGAAGTGATTCACGGTTTCCGTTACGAATGGTTTATCACTCACAATAGACCGTAATCATAGCGTCTAATGCATAACTCGAAAATAGAACAGAAAAACTTGTAATTACTTGCGCTTGGTGAGAAATGAGTTGGTCGTCTGTAGTCTTTACATATTGCAAGTTATTTTTTTTATTAACATCGATAAGAATAATTACTAATGTATTTATAAAAGTGTAAACGCATATTTTAATGGGTGTATTGTATAATATGTAAGATATTAATTTCAGCTCGATACCTCCAAACAAAGCAACAAAGTGATCCTATAAGGATTTCGTTTTTATCTTTTGTACCTCAAATCTTGGACTGGAACCCTAAAAATATGTAATTCATCAGAAAAAGAAAATAATGCAATCCTATGATTCCTACGAGGAATTTCACCAAGATCGTAATTATAATAGATCAGAAACATAATAAATAAAACATATAACCGGACAAATTTGAGTCGGACTCGCATATCGAGGTATCAATTTCAGGATTTTATGTCAAAGGGAAATACAATTTATAAAAGTAGACAAACGTAAGTTTTCGGTGTTTGAGTTTGAGTGCATACGGCACTCATTTTGTATGAAATGAACTACAGTTATAAATTTGTAATTATATTTTTCCATGATAAATCTATATATAACTTTTTACTTTTTGGATTTTTTCCTTTATTTGTACTGCAAATTCTCACTTCTTGCGAAATTTTATAATTGTAGGTCCACGGAAACTGCCCTGTAGGTTTTGATGACGCGACGGATTTTATACAAAATGCAAAAACTATGCATTGAGTTTTTCTGGGCTCCAAGAGAACGTAGAATTGGATATTTAACAATAAATTCAGATTGACACATCCATGTGATCTCGAGATAACCGCTCTTCGCAAACGGCCAACAAAGTGATCTTATACAGCTTCCGTTTTTTCTTTTTAAGGTACGGAACCCTAAAAATAATTATGAAGATCGTTGTTAGATATACTTACGAATAACATGAAATAAAACTTAGTGTGGCCTAATTAGGCTATACTAATTACACTATCTCTTACTTAGATTTATTACGACAGAGAGAGACAGAGAGAGAGAGATCTATTGAGGTTGTAGCTATCAATCATGTGCGGCTGCATTGTGGCCGGCCGCGGAGCGTGCGACGTCGGCCACTTCGCTAAGCATGCGTCTCACTGCAATTTATTGCACATAACTGTACCTAACTTTCCCTCGCTTTGTTTGATTAAAATATATTTATAAACGGGACCAATTAAATAATAGGAATCATATTTTTTCATTGTAATAGTGTTGGAGTATACATAATTGTAATAGAGGTGTAATGTAAATTTCATATTATTTAAATAGGTAATTTAGATTTATTTCAAATATCAAGAGGAGCAAAGATAGAAGAATAGATAAAATTAGAAAAAACAATGGCTAATCTACTTGTGTGTATGAAAACATAAGCATATACATTTACATAAGTACCTGCATATAAGCAAATAAAACTGTGGAGAAATAATATGATATTTGTAGGAATTCAAATTTAAAATTTTAAAACTGGAGAAATTGTTGTTTACGTAGATAGAAATATTAATTGAATATTTAGTATTTTGACGAAATAATATAATATTATGTAATTCTTATACAGTTTGAATGTATCTTTTAGATACTTAGTGCTTGTTATATGCAGTTTATGCTTAACACAGAAAGCTTTCAATATTTTTTTATTTTAATAATTGATACATGTGACTTTTATACAATTTATTTGAGTATCAAATAATTACCTAATTACCTACTAACTTAACTATGTTTAAATCTTCATAGACAATAGTAGGTATCTATCTAGATATACTGGAATAATTAAAAGTTTTTGTTGAAAATTACGAAAATGTAACCAAAATTACATTAAATAGGAAATTGTTAACGTGAGAATAAATGAAATATTTGTGTCAGCCTTTCACTAAACTATCTCAGTGCCGAAATGGTATGAGCGTGTACAGCTTTTGTAACCAGTCAAGTTGTCGTGACTTTATTAATTATTTTGGTTTATTATATTTATTATGCTTATTTTTTTTATTGATTATCTACATATTTCAAAAATATAGTATTATTTTTTTTTATTTTTTTTTTATTTATAAATTATTCAGAAAAAACTATATTCCATTAATAAAATTTGAAAGTATATTGTTAGATAGATTCGTAAAGCAATTTGTTAATTGAAATATATTCCATTGTTTAAATATTTGAAAATTCAAAGAACTGGAAACAAACATTTTTATGGTTTCTAAAAGCATAACAAAATTTAGTAAAGCCGTATAAAACGCTTTGGGCCATGTTACATGTATTTAATTTAAGTATGCAAATCCTTCTTGAATTTCATCGTATTTTATTCGGAAATGAAATACAAAACTTTCAAATTACAGACAATTCAAATTAAATTATAAGCATACATACAAAAAATATTATTGGTATGACCTTTGTATTTTAACAGCAGATATCCTGGATGTGGGATTAATGTATTTTATGATTTTCTATCAATCTAGCAAGAGAAAGCGTTTTAGTACAGAATTTGTAATTTTTTAGAAAATAGTGCCCATGGTAATGTTTATTTAGTAATTTCCGGAAAACATGGGAAGCGAACCATGAGAAAATGTCCGAGATTATAGATAGTTACGGTTTAACTGTATGAAATTGTCAAACAGTGAAAGTAACTTTAAAACCCGACATAAATAGGATTCATGTAACATATGCGTGATCGTTCACCGTAGTACCTACTCCGCAGTTTTGGGATATTATTTGTAAATCGTGCACAGAATGGTTTACTTTTTGTTAACAATCCATGCACATGCTTCATGACTGATTAATCGAAAGTAATTTATGGCCATTTAAATTTTTTTTTAATATAATTTTTGTAACCTTAAATGCATAACAGGTCCTTTAATTTCAAAGAAGAGCAAACATATATAATGCAAACACTTACAGGTACAAATTTTAATATACATATATTATAGAAATGTGGTAATGCAGACATGCAGATTGGAATATTTTGACGATCTACAATCCGCTTATCAGTTGATGGACTATACAATATGTGTCATTAAGTACATATGCTGGTACGAGCTAGTGTACTCGTAATTGTAGATATCAATTAGTTTGTTTGCCATTTTCTGCTTAAATTGAGGTCTGACTATACAACGCGATGGTCGTAGGTTCGATTTCCACTAACTGTTTGAAAGGTATCATTTTCACTAATCATTAATTAAATAAAAAGTCCTACTGAGTTTCTTGCACCAATTGTGGTCAGGTCTAAGGCATTCAAAAATTTAATAATTGGGATTGGTCTTAGACTCGGGAAATGAATTATGTTCATTTTATTAGTGAAAATGATACCTTTCAAACAGTTAGTGGAAATCGAACCTACGACCTTCGCGTTATATAGTCAGACCCTTTCCCACTGCACCACAATAGACTCAAAATGAATAATACCTATATATAAATGCCCATAAAAAAGAGAAGAGGAATCGTAGTTACCGTAGCCTACATAAAACATAACTAACTGATATTCTGAAAAAAACATCTCACAAATCGTTTGTACCGTTAAAGATTAATTGCAATGCAAGAAAAACATAATAATTTAAGTAATAGAATCGTGTGTTAGAAGTTCTGCCCTATTAAACAAGAAAAATAAGCTCTCTCATAATAACTGGCTAGGTATTTGCTAGCATTTGGCCGGCGTTATTATAAAACATTCTATAGCTCTGATATATTTCCTTTCTCGTAATTTGTAACATATAAATTATTCGAGATTAAAAAATATATTTTCTTAGTGTTCGGGTGTGCGGAGGACATAGCAGGTTAGGCAGAGGAAACATGGGAACCTAGTGTTTTCTCTTTCAAAGACTTTCAATTAAATTATCTCATTCAAAGACATACCTAAACTATAGAGCGAACAAATGAAAATATTAAATATTTCAATTCCTCGAGGGGGAATCGAACCCACAATGGTCGCGTTACAGACGTATCGTTGTGCCTCTGTGCCATGACGGCCTATGTAGGTACCAATGTAATAGGTATGCACATCTGTACACTTAAGTAAATACTTAATTTACGATTTTCTGTCACTTAACACTTGCAATTGCAAATTATAGAAATTATCAAATAATAGAAATAAAAAAGGCAAGAAATGATTTGTTTGTAAATCTCACCGTGACTCTCCATATGAGGAATGTGGTATGATCCCGAGGCACGGTGCGGAAGGCGGCCTCCGGTGGCACAGGTCGCGTCTGCCCGCCCTCGTCCTCCTGTGGTACAGGACACACAATGTAAAACACCATGCTTAACTACAAAGATATCTATGTTTATAAAAGTAAGCAAGATAACACGCCTGTCGATGGATCGATCAGCACATTTTATAATTACCCACACACTGTTATTATGTATTGTTTATTTCTTGTTATAGCATTATATAATGTGGTGTTATTTTTTTAAGTAGATATAAGTTTGTTAAATTTAAAGAACAAAATTTAAGAAAAGGAAATATTGGTGCATATCTGTATTCCATACATATATAAATATATATATTTTTACTGTAATCAGTCCTACTTTATATTTATCAAATAACGTATTAAAGCTAAACCAAATTGAAGCTATCACAATAAAATCGAATTAGGTAAGGGTGCGACCGCGCGCCGCTCCAATATTAAATGTGGCTTTTAGCACACGCGACTTTATCCATATTAGGTTTCTTAATAGCAGCGTCAATAAGATTTTACCCAGTACATTGAGACTTATACTTATATAATCTAATTTTAAACTTTTTTAAAATATTTTCACTAAATCACAAATTTGTCAGTATATTTTCAATTAAAAAAAAAACAAATATAAAAAAATCACTATTTTCATTCACAAATTAATTCACAATTTTTATACTTGTTCAGCGCCTATTTCCAGGATATGCATATTCTTGATCGTGGTCTGGGGCGTACTGGCTCATCACCACGCGCGCACTCCCACCAGCGGCCAGCCGCTAGCACAATATGCGATGGCCGATCAAGACAACACTAAACAAGACGCACACCTCTAGTTCAACACTACGGGTACCCGTTGACTGATGTACAAGAAAAGAAAATTATTTTCACGCTAACTGAACAAAGCATATTTTAATAAACACAACAGTATAAATTATTCTCCGCGAAAGTCTGAGTGGCGTGTGGTCGATTGATGGCTACGCCGCGGCGAGCACAATATCGTGATTTCATCTGCATAGACTTATAATTAACCGTAAGTAAGGAGTTTTGGGCTCTTAAAATCGAATTTAATACGTTTTCGGTATAAATGAAAATTCATATATTTTTTCAGTAGTTAGTTATTTACTAACTAACAGGTAGGTACTTTACGTACGAAAATTACATCTCTACAGAGAGATGATCAGAAAACGTCAAATAGAAAATATAAAATAAGATGCACCTGATATACATTTAAGTCCATTAAAGTTCTTCGACTTTTATTACACTTGCTTCAACGTAGAAAGTTAACGATAATATCTGGTACTGTTGAATTTTGTGTTAGATCTCGTGCAGGCTCTCAGGGGAGACTGGTTCTGTTGACTGAATAGAGGCTGGAAAAAATTCGCAGGTTGATACATCTGGTTCAGGAAATACGGTCCAACGCGCGCTTTGTGTCCACCGCACATGTTCACTTTCGTTTGTTAGATACGCGGCGTTCGGTTGTAATTACCAAATGTCGAAAACTATTTTTTTTTGTTTCATAAGCTATTTTTTACGCTCTGCGTGTATCATGCAAACTATTTTAATTGTAACTCGTAAGTAAATAAAATATATAGGTATTACATACACTTACACCTACGAAAATCGCTCATTTGGTACAACAATGACTGTGTTTGCACTTTTCGAAATATTGCAAGAGCTACAAATAACAAAAATCGTCGCGACTTAGCGCGGCGCGGCGGCACAACGTACTAACTGTAAGCGCGTCGGTTGTGGGTTCGGTTCCCATTTATGGCAATGATATCTTATGTTATCATTATTTCGCTTTGGTAAGAAGACAAAGCCCGGCGTTGAGTCAACCTCTCTCTCGAAAATGTCTCGAAAATTCGGGGACAGAGGGGAGTGGAGTGTCCTAACACAAGGTTCCCTTTACCTACCCTGTTATATACGAGGTACACCAAATGAACGATATGAAAAATACAAAAAGATTTCGTGTTTTTAAAGAATCTCTAATTTTCTACCTAATAGAAGTTTAGGCAACTTAGTTGTAGGCAAAGTTTTTTCTTCGTTGAATTTTTCATTTTGCATTTTTCGGCAGAATTATACTATACAATTTAAATAGTTAGGTACTACCTATACTACAAAAATATTATATTTATAATTAATTTCATACAAAATTATTGTATAACATGTCCGCAAACTTAAGTTTGTCAATTTATATAAATTGTACTTCTCGAGGCCATCGTAGGCGCAGGGACGCAAGGGTCAGACTCTGTCGGGTGTAGATTCGATCCCACTCGAGGGAATGAATTAATTTTTATTAATATTTTCATTTCTTCATTCCTGCACCAAGGCAAAAGCCCGGTGTTGAGTCCCGCCACTCAACACGCAATGCCTAGAAAAAATCGGGGAAAAATTTTATTTTGATTTGTGCTTTTCACGCCGTTTCTGAACCACCATGAAATGAATACGGAATCCTCGATGGGAGATACTGATTCCTACTTGACCGGTTTTTATAAATACCTTCACGCATCTCCCGGATACATCGCGGTAAAGAGAACATAGTGCTAATATACTTACTCCGATCTTCACTTTCCACTCACTTTCGTGGTTTGTTTCTACCATCATAGGTACAATCGAACATTTTTATCATTTGTTTCATTTGGTTCAGGAATTTTAGTTTTTACATTAGGTAATAATATGCTGGAGCTATGTATTGGTTATTATGTTTTGCAGATTACAAAGTGATTTGATATGCCTCAGTGAGCTTGAAGTAAGTCATCATTCGATACGATATATTAGATCTAAAGCCCCATTGTTCGCATCACAATAACTGGTCGTAATTCCGATTGTGGTGACACGATTAGATTAGGAAACATGTATTGTATAGTATTATGCTTAAAAATTCAAGGTTGATCAAAAAACATTGCGTAAGCTTTTAGGTAAATAAATGCATGATAATTAAATTTTTCTTACGTTATTTAAGGGTAAAAGGCTTTCTACAATAAAGGTACCTGTAAATATTTTGAAGCCAGACGTGGCGCAGGTGTGCACAAACTGTGACTGTACATACGACTGGTTGTGGATCCGATCCCCACTCGAGGAAATATTTCCATTTCTTCGCCCTGGTGTTGAGGCAAAGAGCTAGATACTTTAGAATTAGAAATTTACAGAGCAGACTAAATAAAGGAACGAAGTAACGACTGGATACAGCATCATATTCACGTGTAAGAAAAACATATATTATTTACAGACTTGAGTGAATAGTCCAGCTAAGCTATAAAAAATATGAATTGTATATATACAGCTGTTACGCGATCGACAGATTAACGGTGGTCTATGAGTAAGAGACTTCAGTAGGTATCTATTCGTTTACCCCCATGTATAACTATATGTTTATACATCTTGGAAATGACATCGAAATAAAAATCGTTTTCTAAAATACAAACATTTTTACAAAAACTTCCAGGGGCTGTAGCAAAAAAAATAAAACGGTGATCAGGAGACAAGTGACAATTTTAAAAACAGTTTAGATTGAGTCTATTCACGTGAGCATGAGATAAAGGTAAACAAATACAAAAAAGTTATTTTGTAGGTCACGATTTGTGGAGCTAAATGATATATAATAGAACTTATTAGTTAATAATAATTAAGACTTCATGTATTGATTTCATTGATAATTAAATATTTTTTATAATTATATTACCAAATTTTATAACATTGGGCATACATGTAAAATATGCAATTATATAAAATTTGAAGCGAAAAGAAACAAATATAATAATCGCAAATAAAGATTTTTTACATATTTAAAGCCAGAGACATTAAAAAAATCAAATTTTAATGTAAAAATGTTTCTTTTCATCGCAGTCTCCGGTATCATAAATACCATAGATTATTCTCTTAATTATCATGTTTAAATACTTGATATGTAAAAACACCACCAAGCTAACATGTTCTCAAACTTGAGACGCATTTTAATACTATAAAAATAAAGGACTATAATAAATTATAGAGCACAGGTACTGCGGTTTTCTTGCATTAAAATGTGATGCTTTGTCATCGGTCACATTATATTCGCCATTTTTATTATCGATCAATCTGTTCATAAGACAGTGTTTACGTTGTTACTTTTGTTGTTTTTATTAAGTTTCTTATTTTGTTAAGTGTAAAGTTGTTTTCTGACTATTTTATTTTTGTTATTCTTTTATATTTTAAAACATAAGTAAACCAAATTAAACAGAAATTAAAAAGTGACATAAAAGTTTTCGAAACAGATTTTTTTGTTTACATTTCGTTTCATGCCAAAATGAATAGAGAATAGCTATAAATACAATAAATTGAGTACAATTTTTGTGCAAATTTAATGGTAGAATTTATAATAATTTTTAAAATAAGCATATACCGGTACCGTATCATATTTCATCTGTATCCCGCACACGCAGGGTAGACCGAGAATGCTATTAATTCGACTGTTCCTTATTGAAATGATACAAGGGTAATTTGATAAAAGATTGGTTGAAAAAATATTTTTTGCTAAAAGTTGTATCTATCCAATATGTAAGTCTGAATGGCAGAACTCAGCGACGCGGTTAACCTCGATACACGAACAAAGAATAAAAATATAAATTTATATAAATATTTCATTTCTTCGAGTGGGGATCGAACACAAAACATGTCGTGTTTACAGTCACACACTTGAGCCTCAAATCATATTTTAATTATATTTTAAATATAATAGTTCATAAAAAAAATATTTATTTTTATTTTAGTTCTTAAAACCTCATTTATTGATATGAGATTCTGAGAGAGAGATTTGTTAGACATTAAGACGTCATGGATAATATTATAATTCATGTCATTATGTCATCTCTTAATACACATTCATTTTATTAGTAAAATTTATAAGGCCTAACCCATTTAATCAAATTGTTTTTAAAGTTGCTATGTACAATGATAATGATGAAAGAACTTCTGTACAAAACGAAATTGAAGAGCACAATGTTACAAAAAAATCGATTTCAACAGTGGGATTTCGGAATAATACTGATAATCAAAACGCCAGGCCTTTAGCTTTACGAACAACGCAATCATTTACTGGCGCAATCGAAAAGCTTCGATTTTATAATAATTTCGAGCAATTAAATCTGAACACACATTCGAACGCAGCGGCATCACCGCGACTAAACACCGTTTGTCCTTGTGGGTGTCTCATGAAGTCGTCCGTGGTAGGGCCGTTTCGAACTAGGGAAAAGAGCACCTTAGCACTTCACGTCGTGTCGCCTGATGTTTTAAACTATCATGGTTACAATTTCGAGCCGTGTCAAATAGCTATGTTTTGGAAGAAAGATTGCAGAACGTTTTTATGGAAGAAAAAATCTAATAAAACAGAAAATCAAAGGCAGTGTAGTTACTAGAAATGATATACATGTAAATTTCTGAATATAAATAAAAACAAGTAACTAAATAAAATTACATTTATTTTACGTAAACATAATGCTATGCATCTAATTATATAACAATTCTATTATTGCAGAGTTTGAACAGTGTCTAGCGGTTGTTTCTCAACTCCTGGCATATTTTCCTCAACTGCTTCACCACATGAAAATCTGATGTAATCAATAATTTCAATATTATTTTTTTCCAACACTTCTTCCACAGTGAATGAGGGATCAAGAAGATACTCTTGATAAATGAGACAAATCTCGTCGTCAGAATTTTGTGTTGGTTTATCATTTTCTTTATCACCAATTTTTTGTGGAGCACATCCGACAATATGTTGACAAATTTGTTTTCCGATGTCATCTGCATCACTAGATTGTTTATAAGCTAGTAGTGCCCCATATTTGCCGGTTGAGTAGTCGCTGGCCGTTGGAGGAGCAGGGTGAGTATACGCTGTGATCTTCACATCATTGCTATTTGCCTTCCAACACTCTGCTCGTCGTAGTACAGCGTTTTCACCGACTGATCCAATAAAAAGAGCCAATATTTCGGAAAGCTTTTTACCACCATCAATATGAAGATTTCCGAGCTGTTCACTGTCTAACTCAAACTGAAAATATTTAAAAAGATTCATTAGTTAGACTTTATGCATTATATACCTATTATACTAATAAAATTGTCATATTATAACATACTTTTGTTATGGGTCCTTTTGCCTTTAAATTAGTATGTGCAAATTTATAACAGGCTAATGTAGCATCTTCAAGCATTTTCTGGAATTTTTCATTTTTTGCCACAAAGTCTGTTTCACAATTGAGTTCCACCAGGGCACCATGGCTCTTGTCAAATTTCACAGCTACCAGGCCTTGAATTGCTTTGCGACCAGCAAGTTTTGTAGCTTTAGCCCAACCCATGGCTTGAGCTTGCTCGTTTAACCATGCTTCAGCCTAATAATAATAGACATTAAATTGTATTAAAGTAAATAAAAATTGAGGCCAGTCTTGGCGTGGGGGCACAAAGTGTGACTATAAAGGCGACTGATTCTGGGTTCGATCCTTAGTTGAGAAAATGAAATATTTATTTAAATTTATATTTTCATTTCTTTGCTTTGTTGTCGAGACAAAAGCCCAGCATTGTATTCTGCCACTTCACACACAATGTATTTAGTAGTATTTAGCGGAATGTGGGAATCAGAGTGTCTTAACACTAAGTTTCCTCTGCCTCCCCTGCTGTGTGACAAATGTTTGTATTAACTGAATTGCTAAAAAGATTCAGTAGCAGATTTAAACAATATCTCTCAGGTTGAATAAATACATTACAAATTTTAAGTATATGTATATTGAGAACAATATAAATATTTTTATGAATCATTGTTACTAACTGCAGCCTAGTCAACTGTACCATGACTGTCTGTAACCATCATGGTTGGGGTTGGTCTCACTCAGGGCTAAATTATATATATTTTTGCATTCTCATAAGTGCCACTGAGTTATGCCACTCAATATGCAATATACATGCTAGGCCCTAAACTGTTTGAATATTAATATAAATAGAAGGACAGTAAATAAAGGTCCTTATTTTTAATTTTGCAGATAGATCAATTCTCTTGAAAAAATCACACAGCTCATTTGCCATCTGTAAACATGCACTTACATTGTTCAAATTAAGATACAAGCATATCTTATATGCCACTGAGTAGAGATTCAATCAAGTAATATGGTGTGAGTAGAAACTAAGCACTTCCTATTTTCACAAGTTGGACAATGGTTTCAGTCAATATTAAAAGATCATGTTTTTTCCTGCACAAAACAGTGTAAACAGAGGAAACCTAGAGTTACAATGTTTTCTGATCAATATTTGAGACAATGTATGTTAAGTTACAAAACTCACTATTGAGCAGCACATTGTGTACTAGAGCAGACAAAAGAAAATAATTGACAGATTTTTTTAAATTTCCCAGAATTAGATCAGGCCACAGTTTTATTTCCAAATTATAAAAAAATACATATCAATATATATGAATTCAGTTTATCTAACAATTCCTTTATGTTACAATGTATTTTATTCTGCAAAACATTTGTATCGGGACCATACTTCACAGTGATTCTGAAAGTCTGATTAATAACATATCAGAGCTGAAAAGGTTGAATTATTCTTTGATTTCTAGGTTTAATAAAGCTGTTGTGTTAGGAAGTAAAGAATAAGTTTCTCCATACTATTAAATCTTTTTACTTGTAATGTTGAAAAATACTGTGAAGTAGGCACAAATGCAAGAGTTGTGAACAAGAAACTTTTACTGTATTGATGTTTCTTGACAACTATCAATACATTATTTCAAGAATATAAATATTCTTTACTATAATATTACTTACTTACCTTATCAGAATCGTTATTATGCATCCCTAAAGCTTTCTTACAATTGGCAATAGTATATCCTGTTTTCTTTCTAAGTTTTGCCAAGAGTGATGACTCTGCTGCACGACAATTGGGACTGGAATGAAACCTCCTCACAAGTTGAAATATCATCTGAAGAATTAATTATTTTTATTGTAAATTAATATTAAAATAAGAAAAGTTTAACTCTATTTAGCTATTCATGATAACTAAATTGCTTACAGGAATTAGAGTTTCTATCTTTGTAGACACAGATACAAATTGTATAAGATAAATTTATAATTAGTTTGAACTAAAGTATATCCAATCATAAACAACTTTGAGCTTATATATATCTCACATTATTGAATAAGGTTTGGCCTATGACATCATCATCATGCTGTTAAATCTATCCAAGGACAAGCATACGCTACACACTGCACTTTGAAATACAACAATTAACAAGAAGCATTCATTGTTAAGTGGGGCTTAGTATGATAAAAAAATTACCATTGAATATTTAATTCTTTGCTTCATTTAATAAATAAATACTTTATCCTCCTATAACAAAATGTATATGTCAATGCATTAGACAACAACATAACGCTTTTTTCCCGAAAAAAGTACTAGGTTACCCTTAACTTCAGCGTAATATTTTATTATTTAATGTTAGCCGGTTTTAAAAAAAATAAGTTGCCATGGAGAAATTAATAACATTAGTTTAGTATATCGTAGAGTGTCACTCATTACATTAGATATCTATTTAATTTAGAATATTGTAAAAGTAAGGAAGTATCTTAGATTGTGTAATTATAATAGTGGATGAGTATTATTACCTTTTGAGGTTAGTAGATCAAGTTTACGCAGTTTATATATTAAGTATAAAGAATACAGCTAGATTTTATGATTTAGATTATTTGTAGCCTAATATTTGATATACATATTAATAATTTCAATCTATATTAATGAAAAAATTACACCTTACAAGCTGTCATAAATGACACTGACGTTTTAATTTTTTTGCAAAAGAATAAAGAAAGATTCGTATTTTGATATGAGTCTTTTTCGGCAGACTCGATTGTATTAATGTAGTCGTTAAACGGTGCAGTACTGAATGTGAATAAGGAATAATAATCTTTTTATTTAAAACAAAATCAAATATTTATAATTCATTTTATGCTAAAAACCTTTTTCTCAATACAATATAAAGTATTTTTCGATTTGTACCTAATTATAATTATTTACTAAAGTCATGGCGCAGCACATAAGCGTGCGACTGTAAACGCGACATGGTTGTGGGTTCGATTTCCACTTCAGGAAATGAAATATTTAATATTTTCATTTCCTTGTTTTGGTAACGAGGCAAAGTCGGGAAAAGGGAGCGTGGGGGATGGAGTATTCCAGCAAGAAGCTAAAAAAATTATAATTATTTACTCTTTATTCCATTGGACAATTATATAATATATTTTTTCTAATACCTTTGTAGGTTCTAATAATAAAAATGAAACGTAGTAAGCAAACAAGAAAGAAAGAACAACCTGGTCCATCAGATGTAAAGTTGCCTAAAATATCAAAAATAAAAATGCCAGATGATTTTAAGATTAGGACTCAACCACTGTTTTCACTTCCGGAGGAAATTTTAAAACTTCCACCTCCCATAACTAAATCTTCAAAAGCACAAGCCAGTAAATCTATTTCAAGGAGGAAATCTAGTGGTATATCATTTTAAATAAATAAATGGGATCAATATTGTATATCTTATTTATATATTTGTATATCATACTGATCCCACATAGTAATTTTTTTATAATGCGTGATTTGCTACATACTTTGAAAAACTGATTGACTGATCAAAGTATTTTTAAAATTTTTTTTCTTAGGATGAATGCCATTTTTTAAATAACGTGTCACATTTGGCGGGAACTATGGGCACATTTTTTACATTTTCGAAGATAACGAATCTATTTCTTTTAAGTTGCTTATCTTCATTCCATAATAGAATCCATAAATATTTTTAAATACAGTATCCACAAGGGGGATAAAATCTCGGATATGCAACCACACCACAACAGCGTCAATTATTTTTATTCATTTGACTTTATTTTTTTTATTACTTAATTTCTCTTTATGTTTCACGAGTTTAGTTATGCAAAGCTTCACGGCAATGAGAAAAGCAAGAGAAGATTTTAGAGCGAAATTGATGAATTTGATTTGTAAGTCCGCTCCCGGTGAGGATGGTGATATGATTCCGTCGGGAGAGGAAAAAAATATGTTAAGATATTATTACTATTTACGTTATGGCATCGACACTATACATGTGGCACCTTTGGACAATAAGATGATATTGCGGTGGGTTATTTATTGCGTTGATTTGAATTTAATATCTGAAAATAATTATAAATTAAAAAATATCTCGATCTACATAGGTACATGACAATCTTTAAGACTTTATTCTTTACCCATGATGTTCTACAGGAACACATACATATCCATATATGTATTTTTATGTATGAAGTTATAAAATAATATTGCAGTGTTCACAATTTAATATCCCCGAAATTGAAGAAGTGGCGAGATTGTTTACTTACAAGCACGGACGAGATGCGCGAGGATTTTATGATGAGCATGAAGAAAGCTATTGTGGATTTTGTTCTGAAGGATCCTAACACGGTTGTGTTTTTATTTAATTTGCCTACCTATATAATATAAATAATAAATATTAAAGTAGATATAGGTTAATTTACAAGTAAGTAAGTAACATACAACATCTATTTATAATTACATTTTTTAAACGTAGATGTTTTTTGCAGAAGTAGCTTATATTTTTCCTAATTGATGTCCATAATCGGGACAGACATAAAATATCGATTTACCATATATTTTTATCTTTTGTCTACCGCTATGTAGGCAGTGTTGTGGACTAGTCATTGCATAATTAATAGCCTTTGCTCTCGACTGAATTGGATGTAGATCGAACTGGATGGAATTGGTGATAGGTTTTCGTCGTTCTATTTATACCTACCACTTTTTTCATTAATAATGTAATAACATTTCTAATTGGAAAAATAGAAATATATTTTACAATAGAAAACATTGAGGCCAGTAGTGGAGCAGCGGTACAAGCGTGCGATTGTAAACGCGGCTGGTTATGGGTTTGGTTCCCACTAGAGGAAAT
Source organism: Heliconius himera (assembly GCA_021202915.1). Classification (NCBI taxonomy): domain Eukaryota; kingdom Metazoa; phylum Arthropoda; class Insecta; order Lepidoptera; family Nymphalidae; genus Heliconius; species Heliconius himera. Next base: position 115,822 of record JAJHJA010001290.1, read on the forward strand.
GTTTAATATTTTCATTTCCTCGCTCTGGTGACGAGGCAGAACGCGGCGTTGAGTTCCGCGACTCAACACGCAATGCCGGACAGTGGGATTCGGAATTGTATTATTCGGGAACGGAGTCTCTTAACAATCAGTTTCCAGGTTCCCTGTGCTTCTTTGCTAGTGGTGGCAAACAGCATGATCAGTCACTTGACATACACATTTACTTATCGTAAACATTATGATCGAAATCATTATGATGTAATTAAGTCAGTCACTTCTCGGAGTTACAAAATACTTGGTATAGGACCATGCCACTTGATATTGTTTTATTTTAAAAATACCGTTATTATGTAAAATTTTACTATACCATGTGTAGACAAATGTTCTCGTAAGCTGCTAACTCCGTCCTTTGCTTCCGAATATGACGTATTGGTAAATAGTTCCCCTAGTAGTTTTCGGCAGAAAGTAACCATGCAAATTACTTTATATTCACATACATTATTAAGTAAATATATTTAAATTTATTTAATATACATACTTACTAGTTAACCTATTTAGGTACATATCTAACTGACACACTTTATTATAATTAACTAATTCTAATTGTCCATCTTGGTGTATATAGGAGGAATCATTGGAAGAAGAAGATACTCCTTTGAAACGTGAATTGGCAATGAAAGACGATGCCTGGAGAAATCGTTATGCAGTAGCTAAGAAATATTTAAATAGAAATCTTCACAGTGTCAACCCTTGTATAGCACAAGTTTTGCAAATTTGGTGGAAACAATACAAGTACGTTTGAAACAAAATAAAATTTGATAAATTTCAGATAAGACATGTAAATTGATCGAACAAAGTACTCAGGGGCCACTACATTGTGGACTGTTTCATTTTAGTTCGAAGTAAAATCGAAGTCAATCACAATGTTTTCCTTAAGTGATATTCGAAACCGCAATCACGAATTTAAAAAATATGAATTACATATAAACAATTATACCACTTAAGAGACATTTTCAACGATACATTTTACCTAAATTATCTACTTAATGAAAATATGCAAACATTTTTTTATACAGAGTGGAAAAATGAAAAAAAAAAGAGAATATATCAACGTGGTTTTGCCTCGGGTATACATGCAAAAGCCAGTGTGATTAAAATGCCGGCTTAAATTTGTTCTTTGACATTTTGATATAGAATTTAAAAATGCATATAATACTGCTATTTTGTTAATAAAATATCATACTTGCAATTTTTTTTACCAGTTGAATATGTTGTTTACTATTTACGTAAATGTACTAATTTACTTACGATTAAATTAAATTAAATGCATGGAGAATTATAACGACAGCGTCTGACTATAATCGCAAAGATTTCGTAGTCGATGCCCACTTTTTAAATTTGTCTTCTAGAGCCCGCTCTGGAAGACAAATAGCAGCGTTGAGGTCCGCCTTTAAGTGTTTTAACACAGTTCCCAAATTGCCTAACCTGCTGCGATGTTGGTAAAACTATAAATCAAAAAAAAAATATAACATTATAACACCCACCTATTTATAAGTGACCTGCGCCTCATAAGCATGAAGGACATAATGACGACGCACGAGGCGTACGAGCTGCAGGACTTTTGCTTCGTGTGCAAGCGCCACATCGACGCCGCCGGGAACGTCCTCACCATGCAGTGGTTGCCGACTATACAAGCTGTTTTTTTACAGGTATATTTGTGTGTGTGTTCGCATCCATCTATGTGTTAAATATACGAGATTATCTCTGCAAATTTTTGCCTTTCACAGTCAAAAGCTTACCTTATTCCGTTATTAAAGTTTATTGTCAAATTGACTGAAACTCCATAGATATCATTCTAAAAGACGTCCATTTTCTTCTGTTATAAATCCTATTTTGGGTCAGACTTAAAATAATGTAATTTATACCTCTTTATACAATAAGTTAGTTCAATCAGAACAATAGCAAAGCTGTCAGATATAATAAAATAAAAAATAACATGTCATCATTGAAGCTACACATTATGTAAATATAACATATATTTGTGGTGATCTCTTATTATTATCAAGCATCAGTAAAACAGTATTCTTTATCTCACTCCGCATAATGATATCGATCCACCCAGCACCCGCACGGCCATTACATGGGTAATTGAATCTAGTCTAGTTTTGTCCGCAGCTGTATTACACTCATGATTTAATGCTTCGCGGAAATTAGATTTGTGTTAGTATTATATATTTTTATATAAGTGTAGGAATTTATTGAATGGGAACATTTTGTAGGTCTACAATTGTGTGACGATGTCCAACTACGCCCAATGGTTGTAGGTTCAGATATCACTTTAGGGAAATAGTAAAACTTGTTATAAATACAATTTTGGCTTTGGTTTTCGCGGCAATTTTCATACAAAAGCAAAAACGATGCATAAATGCTCGTATATTTTAATTGCATTAACATAAAAGCTTGTTTTTTCTGCTTCAAGAGACCGTAAACCTCAACATTTGATCCACACGATCTCGAGATAAATGGTCTTGATAGACGAACAGACGGGAAACAGAATGGGCTTATAAGGGTTCCGCTTTTTCCTTTTGAGATAGAGAACCCTAAAAAAAACATTTTCCAAAGATTTTTGTTTATATATTATTTCTTACTTGAGTAGTATAGCAATGCGATGCAAAGCGTTTTTTCATAATTTTATTCTTTTTTGCGTTTTCGGTGTGTCGATTTAATTTAAGATCAATATTTCCCGAAATTAGCGTACGTCCAACCATACAAACTATTATAACTTTTAATATTAGTTGCTATAATTTAGATGGCAGCTATAATTTAGATATTTCTTGTAAATTAATTATATCACAACTTACAATATTTAAGGGTAATAAAAAGAAACAAATACCGGATCCAAAACAAGTGTCACGAATGAAGCGCTTCTACAACTGCTTATCTTGTATCATGACTTACAACTTGCAGACGTTGTGCTTGAAGTCCATGAAAGAGTTTACAGAGTACATACTTGATGTCGGGGTAATTGCCTTTTTGTATCGCTATTACATATTTTTAACTTATTATGGTTATAAGCTTAACTTAGGTTCTGTTTTAAAGGAAAACCGGTGCATCTACTACTGTTTTTTTTTTTTATATTAATATATTTTTTTAAATTTACATATTTATATTTAATATCGATAGACTTGATTAATACATTAAAATCATATACAATCTACTTATAATAGATATTTTACCATATAATTGAAAAATCTACGGATGCTAGTGCATCTAATGAACTTTTCAATAAAAATTTTAACATCTTAAATATGCTTGTTAATTTTATTAAGGTTCTTATTATTCATTTATATTACGTTATTCTAATTTAATACTTTACTATGTTACCTAATAACCGTTAAAAAATTCTTGAATAATAATATTTAATTTGCAGGATATGAATCAAGGATTTGTGATTAACTTGACATTTAAAGAGGAAGCTATTGGATTTGAGCCAACGTTCAAACAATTTCGTGATCAGCTCTGCCTACTGTATGATTTCATTATCGACGCTTGCAGGCAGTCGCCCAGATTGGAAACTTTGCTTTATCAAGACTATGTGGTCACAAACAGAGTTACACTTAGAGTAAGCTTAACAATAGATTAATCTTTTAGAATTGAATTATAATTGATTTCTTGCATATATATTTAAGATTTCTTATTACAATGTGTATTTTTATTTGATGTTTAATAATAATTTTAAATATTTGTCAAAAATAAGCAAGTTGATTCCAAAGTCTTCTCGTCGCTAAAGAAATAAAACAAATAAAAAACATTATTTTCAGCCAATAATCGATAATGACTTGGTAGAAGATTACAAAAAGAAAGTAGCCGATTTGATAAACGACCAAAGAATCGGACCTGAACTACGCGTGCAAGATTTCGATAACTACGTGTGTCTTCTTAATGGTGAAGTAAGTATAGAATTTTTAACATTTCTAAATTGATGAAAATATTGATTCAAATGTTATTCCACGCTAAGGGCTGATAAATATATTTTTTTAGAAACGCATACAAATTTACTATATATTCTCTAGGATGGTACAATTGGTACATTGGTGAATTATTGAATGATGATTGATGATTATCCTATCGAAGTCGAGTCAACGATTAATGTATGAAATAAAAAGTTTACGTGAATTGTTATACTGAAGAACGCATTACTAATGTACTGTTAATACAAAGTACTGTAATTTTTTGAGCCAGCCATTACTTTTTTTCAATTTTAAAAAATGTAAAATAGTAAAAATATTTTCGGAAGACAGTCGTGGCGTAGAGGCACAAGCGTGTGATTGTAAACGCGATAGATGTGGGTTCGATTTCCACTCGAGGAAATATACTTCCTATATATATAATATTTCATACATGACTTTCCGAGATGCCTCCAAGATTCGGCAAAAAATGGGGAAGCAGGACAGCAGATATACCTATAACATTTTTTTTGTGTTAAAGTTTTTTATTTAAATCCCAATTTATTGTCTACTAAAAGTTAATGGGAGGGTACCAGATAATTCTAGAGTTTCTGCATCCACCTTTGCTCTTCCGACGTCCACAGTTTTCCGCTAGCTAGCAGCCTACTAGTCCTGCTAATATTATAAATGTGAAAGTTTGTGAGAATGGATGTTTGTTGCACTTTAACGCAAAACTACTCAACGGATTAAGATAAAATTTTACAGTTATATATAATATAGCTCATACATGAGAAATATACAATTAAAATAAATAAAACGCTACAATTTATGTGAAAATTTTATATTGTTGGCTATATTATAACAATAAGTTTCAGCGGGTAAAAGCACGTGTGTGTCGCTAGTATAATATAAGGATACATTATGGAAGCTTGTTCAAGAACACCCAAAACATTCATTAAAACATTTCAGTCACAATCACAAGTCGAGAATTTCATAAACTCCGAACCGGAAAAAACTTTTGAGGAGTTTTGCGAGGAAGCTGTTAAATATGTAAATGTAGCCAAAGAGATACCTTCGAAATTGGAGGGAACCATAATAATCGGTATGTTCAGAATGCAGAGGGGTGATTTGATAAATTCCTTGAGAAGTGCCGCCACTCGCCTCGCTAACACTCTGCTGAGGAGGATGACTGAAGACTACCAGAATATGATTAAAGCGTAAGTTCACATTACTAATATTTTCTCTTAAATACCTGGCAGCGCGGCTTTGCCCGCTTGAATTAAAATTAAATATTTATTAAATATATTTATGAAATTATTTTCAGTTTTTAATAGGATTAGTAAGAAAATAGATAAGTCTAAATAATCAAAATAACCTGAAAAAGAATGATAAGTAGACATATTTAAAGAAAAAAAAATCGGACAAGCGCGAGTCGGGCTCGCCTACCAAGGGTTCCGTATAAAAATTAAAGCTGTTTTTGAAAATCAAGCTTAGCTTAGCCAGAGCCCTTTTTTTACGATTTAACCACAAAAGTATATTTTTCTGATTTTTTTCCTGAATCTGTAGATGTTATCTGCCAAATTTCATAATTCTAGGTTAATCGGAAGTACCTATTAATTTTGCGATATAAACAGCCATATCTTGTTTATAAATAAATGTAGAAATACGTTTTTTTTAAGTTTGAATTGCAACTCGATATCTCCAAGTAAATAAAGACAGACAGACCGACGGACGGACAACAAAGTGATCTTATAAGGGTTCCTTTTTTCCTTATAAATCACGGAACCCTAAAAATACCTAAGTAATTGAAATTAACAAACTAAATAAGTAAAAGTACCTAAAGGAAATTCTAAATATTAAAAAAAAACAGCTAACTAATTAAAATAATCAAAACATAATAAGTATAGGTAACAAAAGGAAAATATTAGGAAAAAAAAACTAAACAAAACCATCTATTTTATTAATATTATCAACGTACAATAAATATTTAAAAGTATTAAAATTAAAAGAAACACGAAACATAACCTATCCATACCTATATTATAAATTCGAAAGTAACTCTGTCTGTCTGTCCTGTCTGTCTGTCTGTCTGTCTGTCTGTTACGCAATCAGGGCCAAACCGCTAATTCAATTGTGATAAAATACTCATAAAGAGATACTTAAGGGTCTTCGGATGAACATAGGTTACTTTTTTTTTTCATATTTGTAATATTGTCGATATATACTAATATATCAAAATACTTTTTAGTTTGACAGGCAATTTATTCCGCCATGTTAATAACACCCGACCGTTGCTAAGCAACGGTTTGCAAAGTTTGTTTGTTATAAGAAAACGTCACCCAAAATGAGATACCATGTTTATCTCTGAAGGTTAAGCAAAAGTAATCATTTTAATTAATTTACTTTATATTTATCGGGTTTTTGTTGTATGTATTTTCTATAATTTGATATTGATCCTTATGAAAATGAATATAATAGTCACTTTTAACATTTCATCTGGACTGAAATTATAGTTTACTGTATTACATTCTAATAAATAATTAAGGAGATGTCACTGATTCGAAATGACCTAGCCTACGGGCGGCATAGTATGACCGACGCGAACGGGCAGATGACTTTGACAGTTTTGTAAATTTTCATACATTTTCGAACTACTATTAATTTTTATGTAATTATAATTAATTTATACTTTTCTTTAGTTCTTCGCTTATTCGAGTAGTAGTTTAGTTAGATTTTCATAAATTTCTTGGTGTGGTGTAAGTTGCGGCCCTGCGCGGCAGCGGCATAATATTATTTAAGTACTTATTATTTAAGGAAAGAATTGTTGGTTATTTCATCTTGGATGGTTATCTATTACGTTGTTATACACTTAATAAAATATGATTTTAGTTTTTTGGGATTTTATTTGATATTGCTTGCAAAACTTATCATATTTAATGTAGAAAGGACTTTAGTTAGGTATTTCATATAGTATCTATGTACGCGCGCAAGGAAAACGTGTAAAAAGATTTTTCCCGGGTAAATCAGTAAAATCGATCATTGAAAGTCTAATAAAAATCAGTTCAGTTATTCTGGACATTAGCTCGGGGAAATAGAAAGACAGACAGAGACAAAAAATATAATATTTTTTATTGTATTTAAGTATTATGTAAATAACCACATGCACTTGCAAAAACATAGCACAACACATTTAATTTTAATTCTTTTAAATATTTATTTTACTTTGATGATATTAATAATGTAGCTGGTTTTGTTTATAGAAATAAACAATAATGTTTATAGAAATTGTTAATATGATTACGTTTACTTATATTTTTTTTTCATTCAAATTAGATATTTTCAAAAACAATTTCATAAATATATCTAATAAGCATTCGTATAGTTCAAGCGGGCGAAGCCGCGTCCGGGTCCGCTAGTACTATAATAAAACAGTAAAAACATACTTATTAAGAAAAAGTATAAAAATTTTAGCGTAGCGGGATTTGGACGATGACGTTCGAACGAATACGTTCTTCGGAGTTACGTCGAAATTCTTATACGCTCGTTCCAACTTATTTATGTTCTTAGTATTTCTGTAGGGAGATTTTTACAAATTTCCGCTACCCAAAGGTAATTACTTAGAATTATCGTTTGCACAAGAGAGAATACTATTTTTTTAATATTTTGAAACATTTTTAAAGTGTTATTTCACACTTAGGAAAGAGAAATACTTATTAAGAAACGTAAAAAATTGAATTTGACAAAAACCAGAACAAGTGTAAGAAACGTGGCCCATCATATGTGATCATCTCTGGAGTAAAAAATTTTTTACCCGTTTTCCGTGCGCGCGTACATAGATAATATATGACATAACTAAATATTTTTCTATATTAAATACGATAATTTTAGCGAGCAATATTAAATAAAATCTCAAAAGCTTAAAATTACGATTTATTAAGTTTAAAACAACGATACAAATAATCGAACTGAAATAATCAACCCATTCTTTGCTTAATACACTTGAATAAAAATAAAAAGAAGCAGAAAATAAGAAGAAGAAGATATGAATAATAAGCTGCAGTTTATTATTAACAACTACATAAATATTAACAGTAGATCTAAAATGTATGAAAATTTACAAAACTGTCAACGTTGTCTGATCGTTCGGGTCAGTCATACCGTGCAGCTCGTAGGCTATGTCATTTTGAATCAGTAATATCTCCTTAAATATTTATTAGAATGATGTACAGTAAAATAAAATTTTAATCTAGATGAAATTCTAAAGGCGACTATTATATTAATTTTGATAAGTATGAATACCAAGTTATAGAAAATACATTAAAAATATACAAATATACAAACCCGTTAAATTTAAATTAAATATATTAAAACGGTTACTGTGGCTCAAACTTCAGAGAGAAACATATACCATTGCGGACGTTGTATTTGATTTTTTAAAGGACAATATTTTTGTAAAACATTGTTTTTCTATGTCTCATAAATTCGAGTCAGCAAACAGCATGTAAGTTTTTAGGAAGCTAATTTTGGGCGACCATTTTTAAAAAAATAAAAGTCCTTGTTGCTTAGCAAAGGTTGTTTAACGACGGTTGCAATTAATATGGCAGAATAAATTGCATGTCAAACTGAAAGGTATTTAAATATATTAGTATATATCGAGAATATTACAAATATGACAAAAAAAACCCTATGTCCATCTCAAGACTGTCAAGTATCTCTATATCTATATATTTTATCACAATCAGATCATTAGTTTGGCCGTGATTGCGTCACAGACAGACAGACAAACAGACAAAGCTACTTTCAAATTTATAATATGGGTATGGATGTATTACATTGTTTGTGTACTTATTTTAGAATTTACGACGAATATTCGTTAATAGCCAACACTTTGTTAACTCCGCCACAAGACACGGCGGCTCTAATGGTGCTGATAGACTATTGCAAGAAAGTTGAACAAGTGCTTCTCGAAGAAATGGAGGATAAACTAAGAAATGTTTTAAGATATATCATATTCTTGAGCGACTACACGGCGTTTACGCCGCTGGAAATGAAAGCTAATAATCAAACTTTTCATTGGTACATTTTTTAATGTCTTTTTTTTTGTAACAATAAAATTTATTCAACTTAATAAGCTGATCGATGTCGTTGTGGTACAGGGCAATCACACAGGCATTCGCACAGAAGAGTGCGAATGTAAACGACTGTTGTGAGTTCGATTCCTTCCTACTCGGAGTGTGAATTACTTAATTTCCCCGGTCACATTGTCCCGAAAACCGGGTGACAATGAGGAACGTAATATAGTTTAATTGAATAGAAACATGATTTTCTTCAAAAATATTAATAAGTAACTTCCATATACAGCTTCCTGATATACTGTCATAACAGGTACGCGCGTTTGCCCGGTGTTATTGAAGAAAGTAAAGTAATTTGTGACCAAAAGAAGGTTGAATATCAAGAACTATTGCAGGTAAAGAAAGGTTAATCATAAAAATAATTATGTTTTAAATAAAAAAGACTGTCGTTGGTAATGCCTATTTCACATGTTGCATTTTTGTATTTTGGTGAACTTAACGTCATGATGTCGTGTATCATATACAGGGTGGAAGTGTCAGGCGCCACTTTAAATGAAACCACAGTTTTAACTACTCTATAAAAGCTAATAATAAAAAAAACCACAAAAATGATAGTGTTTTTTTTCAAACAAAATAAATAATAAAATTATTGTTGTAATATAAAACGCCATTTGTCAAAAACGACGCACGCACACAGGGAAATCGCCGCATACGCCTCATTCCGAAATCGAATCGTGGGTATTGGCGACAAAGTTCAAAGTTGTTTAACCTTTAGTAGCATTTTCGCATAGTATGCGTTTACGTTATTAGTATCTATACTGCGTCACACGAAATACAGGTATTGGATAAACATTGTGAAATAAAAAAAAACTCCTAAGTAGTATGGATTCGTTGGTTCTGGCGCAAGCGCCAGAACCAACGAATGCCAGTGTGCCAGACCCCGCGAGTCGATGCGTCGGAACTAAAAAAAAAAAAAAAAAAAAAAAAAAAAAAAAAAAAAAAAAAAAAAGGTTTAGCCCCCCATTTGAATCGATTGCGCTGGGTCCCAGAGCTCTATCTCTAACCATTCCAAAGATAGCTTTTCGATTAATTAAATCCCACTAGTCGCTTATTAGTCACCCTCATTAAGCTCACGCACAGCCTAATCACTCACTTCCCCGAATTGCTAACGAAGAACCTACGTCACAGTGCAGTGTTGCTGTCTCTTTCTTGCATTACTCATCACCTAACGACGTCACAGTGCCTGTCTCTTTGTCGCTATGTTAAAAAATAAATACTTGCAATTTCTCTCATTTTAATGTGAAACAATATTTTGTTTATTAAAAACTTCCCATTTAATATATATATATTCTTATGAAATCTAAATAGTTCTATTGTATTTTTTATTATACAATGTTTGAAATAATGGCGCGCCGGTGAAACAATATTTTGTTTATTAAAAACTTCCCATTTAATATATATATATTCTTATGAAATCTAAATAGTTCTATTGTATTTTTTATTATACAATGTTTGAAATAATGGCGCGCCGGTGAAACAATATTTTGTTTATTAAAAACTTCCCATTTAATATATATATATATTCTTATGAAATCTAAATAGTTCTATTGTATTTTTTATTATACAATGTTTGAAATAATGGCGCGCCGGTGAAACAATATTTTGTTTATTAAAAACTTCCCATTTAATATATATATATATTCTTATGAAATCTAAATAGTTCTATTGTATTTTTTATTATACAATGTTTGAAATAATGGCGCGCCGGTGAAACAATATTTTGTTTATTAAAAACTTCCCATTTAATATATATATATATTCTTATGAAATCTAAAAAGTTCTATTGTATTTTTTATTATACAATGTTTGAAATAATGGCGCGCCGGTGAAACAATATTTTGTTTATTAAAAACTTCCCATTTAATATATATATATATTCTTATGAAATCTAAATAGTTCTATTGTATTTTTTATTATACAATGTTTGAAATAATGGCGCACCGGTGAAACAATATTTTGTTTATTAAAAACTTCCCATTTAATATATATATATATTCTTATGAAATCTAAATAGTTCTATTGTATTTTTTATTATACAATGTTTGAAATAATGGCGCGCCGGTGAAACAATATTTTGTTTATTAAAAACTTTAGTTGTTATTGTGAAATTTTAAACCTGTTCAAACTTCTAACAGATTTTGTCATTATTACTAATGGCATTGTTTCTTTATTACTCATAAGTCATAAGCATTAGTTTGAATATTATCGTTATCATTTGCGGTAGTTTAATAGGTTTGTTCATTTATAAAGAATCTATAAAAGCCAAAAACGTTTCTAACATTCTCACTTTTAAACCGTCTTGCGGTACATTAATTCGTGTTGAGTTAAATAGTAGTTGAAAATGTCGAACTGTGATCATGTTACTAGTGTGTTTTTTACTAAAGAACAGGAGATTGAAAGTAATTGCTGGACTGACAAGGAATTGGATGAAATTTGCGAGATTGTTGAATCAGCAGAATGTGCTATGGAAGTTTTCAACGATAAATTCACAAGTATTGAGTCAAAGACTTTTGATTCACAATTTGATGAAGCTTTGTTCAACATAAGTGAAAGTGTGGAAAAGCAGTAAGTAATAATGATTATTAATGTTTTTTTTTTTATTTATTTCTTCTTTTTCCTGTTTAAATTTATGAGATATTGAATTTAAAACTTATTTTTTCTTTGTTAACCAGCTTACAAGTTGGCAGAGGCTTGAAACGCGTAGCTCAAGATAACAATAAAAAAGTTGTGAAAATGAGACGTCCAAGCGAACCTTCAACTTCGAGGGATTCAGAATCATCAGTTCAACCATTAAACATTGACATGATCAAGTGTGAGGTATGCAAAATACTTGTTAAAAGGAGATATTTAGCAAATCATTACCGAAGCAATACTCATAAAAATAATGCATTACGCATTCATCACAGTTTTCCTAATGTAACATTAATCGAAAAAGCATTTGGAAAACGTGTTTATACTTACAGAATAACTCCACTCTCCGTTAGTGATGAGCTTTTAGATTTTAATTTGTTTTTAAATTCCGTCAGAGATACTCTTTTTACTTTAGTTAGTGAGAGTATAGTAGCTTTGAAAACCTTTAAAGTTAATTTTATACTCCAAGCTAATTTTATTCAACAATGTAAAGAATTGACAAATACTTTTGATTTTCAAACTCCGAATGTTGTCATTAACGAATCTGTTAATCTAAATGAATTTCTCGATTCTCTAAATGAAACATTTGCAAACAAAATAACTGAATTTGAAAAGAAAGACAGCGGTTGGTCTATTCAGAAAATATTAAGTTTGGATATGAATGTGAATAAATTTAATCCACTTCGCGGATCTTCATACATTGATTTGCCTCACGACATACGAAACAAAAAGGCAGTAATAAATGTAAAAAATAGCGATGTTCAGTGCTTTAAGTGGGCTTTACTCTCAGCATTGTACCCAGCAAATAAAAGTTCAGATCGAGTCTCTTCATATTCAAAATATGAAAACAAGTTAAATTTTGTTGGTGTTCCTTTTCCTGTGAAGTTAACAGACATTCATAAAATCGAAAAGTTGAATAATTTGAGTGTTAACGTTTATGGACTGGAATACAATGGTTTGAGTAAGTCTAACTCTGTGGTTGGTCCATTATATTTTACAAAGTGTCTCAAACCTATTCATATTAATTTACTTTACATAAAAAGTGGAAGTAATGGCCATTATTGCTATATAAAAAACTTATCTCGTTTAGTGAGTCATCAGGTTACATCAAGAAATAATGCCATTTACATTTGTGACGGCTGCCTTATTTATTTTAACAGTCAGGAAGCTCTCGATAGACATAGATTGAATGATTGCACACATGTCAGAACCGATCTTCCAAATAAAAATATAAGTAAAAAAAACTGGCGTGGTGAAAATGTACCAAGTGATAAGATAAAATTCGAAGGTTATGAAAAGAAAAAGAGAGTACCCTTTGTGATTTACGCAGATTTTGAATCTTTTCTCAATCCAATCGATTCATGTTCCAATGATCCTTTTAAATCTTTCACTACCAACGTTCAAAGACATGATGAGTACAGCTTTGGTTATTACGTCAAATGTTCATATGATAATAAGCTTTCTAAATATGTTACTTATACCGGCGAAAATTGTGCTAACGTATTTTTGACAAGTTTACGTAAAGATATAGAAATTATTTGTAGAGCTAATTCGTTTCAAAAATGTCCTCTTCCTCTATCAGAAATAGACAACAAAACAATACAAGAAGCTTCTATATGTTACATATGTGAGAGTGAATTAAAGGACGAACGATATATCGATCACGACTGGCATTTAGGTACTTTTATAGGTGTATGCCATGAGAATTGTAGCAAAAAAATTCATAACACCTCATTTATTCCTATAATATTACATAATCTGAGCAATTACGATGCTCATTTTATTGTACATGCATTAAATTTTGTCGAAGGTGAGGTACAAATCATTCCACAAAATAAAGAAAAGTATATTTCTTTCTCAAAAATTCTGAATGTAAATGGTAAAAAGGTTAGTTTGAGGTTTATTGACTCTTTTAAATTTTTATCGAGTAGTTTAGATTCACTAGCTAAGAATCTTAATGACGATGAGTTCCGAGAAACGAAAAAACAATATCCCTCCGATAAAGACTTTCAGTTGTTAAAGCGGAAAGGTGTTTATCCATATGAACATATGACTTCGTTCAAATCATTAGAATTATCATCTTTGCCATCAATTGAGTGTTTCGCTAGTACATTGACTGGTGAAAGCATTTCAGTTGATGATTACAATCATGCTCAAAAAGTATGGTCTCATTTCCACTGTCAAAATATGGCTGACTATTCTAATCTTTATTTAAAAACTGATGTAATACTTTTATGTGATATTTTCGAAAATTTTAGAAATGTTTGCATGAAGACTTACGATTTAGATCCTGCTCATTACTATACCGCTCCAGGGTTAAGTTGGGATGCTATGTTAAAATATACCAAAGTTGAGCTAGAATTATTAACAGATTTTGATAAAATTGCTTTTGTCAAATCCAGTATTAGAGGAGGCATATCGCAATGCAGTAATCGCTATGCAAAAGCAAATAATCCACACATGAAAACTTTTGATAGTAATGATCTTATTTCATATTTAATTTATCTTGATGCAAACAATTTATATGGGTGGGCTATGTCTCAATATTTGCCTTTGTCTAATTTTGAATGGGAAGATCCTTATGTAAATTATAATGTACCAATCACCTCTGATATTGGATATATTTTAGAAGTAGATCTAGAATACCCCGATAGCTTACATGATGCTCATTCCGACTTTCCATTGTGTCCAGAAAATATTTGTGTAGGTAATTCGAAAGAATCTAAATTAGTTACTAATTTATATAACAAAAAAAAATATGTTATACATTATAGAAATCTTTTGCAATGTGAGAAATATGGTTTGCGAGTACAAAAAGTTCATAGAGTATTAAAATTCAAGCAAAAACCTTGGTTAAAAAAATATATTGAATTAAACACCCAATTACGAACTTTAGCAACATCCGACTTTGAAAAAGATTTTTATAAGCTGATGAATAATTCTGTATTTGGAAAGACAATGGAAAATATCGAAAAAAGAGTAAACGTAAAGTTATTAACACATTGGAAAAATCATGGAAAAATCAAAGGTGTTCAGAGTCTCATTGCTCGCCCCGAATTCCACAGTCTTTCCATTTTTTCTGAAAATTTGGTCGCAGTCCAACTTCGCAAAACTAAATTGTTTTATAATAAGCCCATATATTTAGGTTTTAGCATATTAGAGATATCCAAGACTTTAATGTATGACTTTCACTATCAGTACATGAAAAATAAATTTACCAACATAAAATTGTTATATACTGATACTGATAGTCTGATATACCAAATATTTTGCGATGATTTTTACAAAGAAATTAAGGGAGATTTAAATTCATATTTCGATACTTCTGATTATCCTTCAAATAATCAGTTTCACTTTCCTCAAGTAAATAAAAAGAAATTAGGATTTTTTAAAGACGAGAACAACGGTAAAATTCTTACTGAATTTGTTGGATTGCGATCAAAAATGTATGCAATGAGTGTTGAAGATCGTACTATCACCAAAGCTAAAGGGGTTAATAGAAGTGTAACCAAGAAACTAAATGTTAGTGACTATAAATCATGTTTATTTAATAAAAAAATACAACTCGCTGAAATGTATAGATTTAGAAGCATCAAACATATTATATTTACACAAAAAAATAATAAAATTTGTTTGTCATACAACGACACCAAGCGACATATTTTGCATAACTCAATGGATACATTAGCTTGGGGTCATTATAAGTTAAGATAGTATTAAGATATCATTTTTATTGTATTAGTTAAGAAAATATAATAAAATGTTATGTATTTTTTTATATGTACATATTTAGTTTTACCTTTTAACTGAATAGACGTATCCTACTACATTTAACATGTTTCATTTTGAACACCCTTTCACTGCTATTATAGCGGGTCCTAGTGGCTGCGGAAAATCAAAGTTCGTATGTGATTTTTTGAAAAACATAAATCATGTTTGTAATCAAGAATTTAACACTATCTTATGGTGTTACGATGAAATGCAACCATTATACAATTTAAATGGAGTTAATTACTATCAAGGAATTCCTGACTTGAACATGTTTGATGGGAAGTATCCTCAATTGATTATAATCGACGACCTTATGAGAGAATCTGATGGGCGCATAGTTGATATTTTTACTAAAGGGAGTCATCATAGAAACTTGAGTGTATTCTATATAACGCAAAACTTGTTTCATCAAGGGAAAGGACAACGTGATATATCGTTAAATTCTAGCTACATCATTTACTTTAAAAATCCTAGAGACAAAACTCAAATACGTTTTCTTGCTCGTCAAATAGTACCTGAGAATCCTAAATATGTTGAAGAAGCATACAAAGATGCCACTAGTAAACCACATGGATACTTAATGATAGATTTAAAACAAAATACAGATGATATTTACCGAATGAAAACTAACATATTTCCTGATGAATATACTATTTGTTACATTCCTAAGAAGGGATATAAATACAATAACTCTAAAGACAATTCCATCATTATTAAACAATGACGCATAGAGTAAAGGCACATAAAGAGTTTTTAAGAGCGCTACATTGCTTAAAACCAAAATATAGAAAAGTTTTACTTGGCGCCTGTAATAAAGAAGAAATCGATTGTATTTGTGAGTGCATATACAATGTTTTGAAAGGGAAAATTCCACTGCAAGACGAACACAAAAATAAATTAGATAAGTATAAGAATGTTTTAAGAAAGCTTGTTTCAAAGACAAAGAACAAAGCTAGAAAAAATATTATAATACAAAAAGGTGGAACTTTCTTACCAATTATCTTGAGTACAGTTTTGGGTGCACTATTTAATTCATTGATTTAGAATAAAAATGGAGAACGCAAAGAAAATGATATTAATTGAACCTGAAGCAATAGAGAGACTTAAGAAAGATAATGCTAATACTACCGTTAACAATTTATCACAACTTGATGAAGAAATGAGTAAAGTTTTAAAAACTAAATTAGACGACAGAGAGAAATGGTCACTTTATCAACAAACTCTTCAGAGATATTTGTATTTTATTGCTAAAGATCGAAAACCAATAGAAATACCCTTAGTAAATTTTGGTGAGTCGGGAAATTATATAAAAGAAGATGTAACAACAAAGAAAACTGCAGACATTAAAGAAGAGCCTATGAAAACACACGAAAGACCGATTAATGAGAATATTCCACACAAAAGTAATGACTATTACACTAAATCTCAACTGCTTCAACTCATACCAAAGACATATAAAATAAAAGGTGAGCTGTTAATTGATATTTTATTGAAAAATAAAAATAAGATTAATTGGAACGATGACGGTACAATTTTTATAGACAACAAGAAAGTTTATAAAAGTAATATTGTTGACTTAATCAATGATGTTGTAAGACCACTCAAAAACAGTTCGCCACATGGTTGGGTAGAATTTTCGCAAGTTTTGAAGGATTTAAAAGTACCATTGAGTTATATAGGAAATCCAAAACGAGCGACTTTCATAAATGTCATGTCAAAGACACCTGATTTTGGGAAAACATCACAAGCTGTGACAGAATCTTCAAGCACCGCAAATCAATTAACTCCCCAAACATATCCAAAATCGAACGAAGAAAAAGTAAAACGAAAAATTGCTTGGGAAAGATGGACCCCTTATTAGAAATCAAAAATATTTATTATGATGTTTCTAATCCTGCTGGTTATAGTAGTTTAAATAAATTATCTGAAGCAATGAAAAGTAAAATGACTAAAGAAGATACAAAAAAATGGTTGGAGTCTCAAGAAACTTATACCCTACATAAACCTGTTCAGCGACGATTTTCGAGAAATAAATATGTTTTATCTAATATTAGCGATCTTTGGCAAGCTGATTTAAGTGACATGAGAAATTACAGTGAATGTAATGATGGAAATAAATATATTTTATGTGTTATCGATGTTTTTAGTAAATACGCATTTGCTAGACCTTTGCAAAAAAAGAACTCTGAATCTATAAAAAAATGTTTTTCAAGTATATTTTTAGAAGCTAACACTATTCCCAGACACTTACAATCTGATAAAGGTACTGAATTTATATCGAAAGATGTACAACAGTTTTTAAAAATGCGAAATATTAATTACTATACGACGAACAATCCTGATATCAAAGCCAGTATTGTTGAGAGATTTCAGAGAACATTGAAAATGAAAATGTGGCGATATTTTACACATAAAAATACTTATCGATATGTTGACATTTTACAAGATTTGCTTTATTCATATAACCATAGCATTCATCGAAGTATTAAGATGCGTCCTTGTGATGTTAATCAAAATAATATAATGACAGTTTGGCGTAATTTGTATGGTAACACAAATAGTCAGTATAAAACCATTCCTAAATTTCAAATTGGTGATCATGTTAGAATAACAAAATATAAACACATATTTCAAAAAGGATATGAAACAAATTGGAGTGATGAAATATTTATAATTACATCAGTCATAGAGAGATCACCGTGGTTAGTGTATACTTTAAAAGATTTAAAAGATGAACCTATAATAGGAACATTCTATGAAAAAGAGTTACAAAAAGTAACATATGATCCCACTACAAAACACAAAATAGATAAAATTATACGTACTCGGTATTCAGGTCTCACAAAGGAGTTGTTCGTGAAGTGGAAAGGTTATCCGAATAAATTTAACAGTTGGATATTAGCATCGAGCTTAGAGTCATGAATAACGAAGATTTTTATTTAACGCTACTTAGTAACAGCTCATTTTTATACTTTCCTGATAATAAGACAACACACTTTTCAACAAAACTTCCAAAATCTATCAAACTAGAAGGAGAATGGTCGGTAGGAATTGTTGAATTTCAGTATCCATGTACTATGTTTACTGTTCAAAGTAAACAAAATATAATGTACATAAGTAAAAAAGCGCAGGTTCCCAATGAAGCTCAACCACAGATTGTTACTTATAAAAATCATATCCCAGCATCTAGTTATGAAAATATAGATGATGTTCTATCAGCACTGAATTCTAGAGAATCATTTAAACTACGCTACGATAAAATTTCAAAATACATCACTTTAACCGGAAATATCGATGACCTCATTTCTCTTAAGTTTTCTTCAAAATTAAGTCTTCAGCTTGGTTTTGATCCTAATACTGATGTAAGAACTAAAACTACAGGTAAATTTCCAGCTAACCTTTACTTAGGTTTACCATCACAACTATTAATTTACTGTGATATCGTAGAACCTCAAATAGTGGGAGACGTAATGTGTTCATTGTTACGGATTATTTCCTTGGATCCAGTTAAATATGCATATGGATCGAACAAAATGCACGTTTTTTCGCCACCGCACTATATTCCAGTAATGCGTAGAGAGTTTGATACAATTGAAATAGATATAAGGTCTAACACCGGAGAAAATATACCATTTGAATTTGGAACGAGCTGTGTTAAGTTACATTTCAAACGCAACTAATTTAAATAAAATGATGTATGAGAAACGTAGTGATAATATTTGTCCATATCAACAATATTACATGCATCAAGCTGGAACTGGAATTGGGGTTATCTATAAAGGTACAACACATCAGCGTGGTCATGGTATTGGAAGTTTTTTGGGTGGATTGTTTAGATCAATTCTACCTCTATTGTCAAATGGAACAAGAGTGGTTGCAAAAGAGGCATTGAATGCTGGTGTAGGACTTTTATCAGACATGGTACAGGCAAAACCATTAAATGAATCAGTGCAAGAACGTTTTAAGAAAGCTACTTCAAATTTAAAAAGAAAAGCTGATGATAAAATAGATCGAGTGATGACAGGATCAGGTAACAAAAACAGTAGACGTCGCCTACAAAGTCTCATTCAGTCGGAGAATCTAAAAGGAAGAACATTAAAAAGAGCTAAAAGAAATTTTAAATTAAATTACAACGATATATTTTCAACAAATAAAAATAATGTCGTTTTTACATAATCATTCTTGTGAATGTGCCAAATCCGAACTGGATTTATTCGCTTTACCATCAACTCAAACAAGCATAGAAAATGGACAATGGATTCACTACAAACCAATTTCATCACTCAGCGACGATGGACCATTAGAATTTCAAATTCCTGGATCTGGTGATGATTACATTGATTTGTCACATACATTAATTCATGTCAAAGCAAAAATAGTAAATCAAGATTTAACACCTCTTGAGGATACAACTGTTGTAGCTCCAGTCAATTATTGGCTTCACTCTCTTTTTAGTCAATTAGATGTCTATTTAAATCAAAAACTTATGTCTCCACCAAATAATACATATGGATATCGTGCTTACATAGAAACTCTATTAAATTATGCTCCACATGCGAAACAATCACATCTTACATGTGGATTGTGGTACGAAGACACTGCTGGGAAAATGAACAATACTGATGAAGCAAATAAAGGATTCACAGAAAGACAAAAATATGTAAAGGAAAGTAAAGAAGTGGAAATGATTGGACATTTACATGGAGATATTTTTAATCAAGAAAAGTTTTTGATAAACGGTGTTGAAATGTGTGTAAAACTAGTTAGATCAAGAGATTCTTTTAACCTCATGGCTTCAACAAATGATATAAAAGTAAAAGTATCAATCACTGATGCTACTCTTATGATTCGTAAAGCTCGAATAAATCCGAGTGTACTGCTTGCTCATCAAAAAGTTTTAGCATCTACAACTGCAAAATATCCAATCACAAGAGCTGAAGTAAAAGTCTTAACAATTCCATCTGGTGTTCAGGGTAAAACACTTGACAATGTTTTCCTTGGACAGATACCTAAACGGTGTATTATTGGATTTGTTAATAACACAGCTTTTAACGGTAGTTATACTAAAAACCCATACGATTTTGATAACTTTGGTATTAATACGTTTAGTTTATATATCGATGGTATGCAAATACCATCAAAAACTTTACAACCAGCGTTTAGTAATGGAGTTCATACTCTTATGTATCATACACTATTTACGGGAACTGGTATTCACTTCTTGAATGAGGGTAATGGCATCAACAGAGATAGATATCCAAAAGGATATTGTCTGATGGCTTTTGATCTAACTCCTGATTTAGCTGCAAACACCTCTTCACATTGGAATTTAATCAAACATGGGAGTGTTAGGTTAGAAGTAAGGTTTGAAAATGCTCTCACTCAAACAATAAATTGTATTGTTTATGCTGAGTTTGATAATTTAATTGAAATAGACAAGAACAGAAACGTTAGTGTAGATTTTAGTAGTTAATAGATTGTAGGTCTTCTTATAAAATAACATTCTCCATTTCATATGTTATATATATTTGATAACTTTTGTGTGCTGTAGACGTAAATATCATGAATACTTTAGAGATAAGTAAATGTTTAAAAGCAATACATCCCACCTTAACGTCAAATGTTTTTGCTGCTAATCGATTGCCGGTTCATATGTCAACTCCTGTTTATTTGATCAGTAATTTAGATCCTGATACAAAACCAGGCTCACATTGGATAGCAATTTACATAGGTACAAATGGAATTGGAGAATATTTCGATACTTTTGGTCGAAAACCAAATAGTTATCATTTATCATTTTTAAAGCGAAATACAAGTAGATGGATATATAGCAATAAGATAATTCAAAATGTTTTTTCTTCTTTTTGTGGTGAATACTGTCTTGTATATATATATCTTAAGCGTAGAGGTATGTCTCTCACTAACTTTGTTGAAATGTTTAATCAAGATACAAATAATAATAATGATCTTCTATTAAACGATATGTTCAAATCTTTTATAATATTTTAAATAAGGATAGCATTATGTAAAAAAATATGTATGAAACATTATTTATTATGTAATAAATGCTAATGTAAAAAAATATTATTTGGTTTTATTAAAATGCCTTTAAAATGAAAATAAAACAGTTTTTAATAAACAAAATATTGTTTCACCGGCGCGCCATTATTTCAAACATTGTATAATAAAAAATACAATAGAACTATTTAGATTTCATAAGAATATATATATATATTAAATGGGAAGTTTTTAATAAACAAAATATTGTTTCACCGGCGCGCCATTATTTCAAACATTGTATAATAAAAAATACAATAGAACTATTTAGATTTCATAAGAATATATATATATATTAAATGGGAAGTTTTTAATAAACAAAATATTGTTTCACCGGCGCGCCATTATTTCAAACATTGTATAATAAAAAATACAATAGAACTATTTAGATTTCATAAGAATATATATATATATTAAATGGGAAGTTTTTAATAAACAAAATATTGTTTCACCGGCGCGCCATTATTTCAAACATTGTATAATAAAAAATACAATAGAACTATTTAGATTTCATAAGAATATATATATATATTAAATGGGAAGTTTTTAATAAACAAAATATTGTTTCACCGGCGCGCCATTATTTCAAACATTGTATAATAAAAAATACAATAGAACTATTTAGATTTCATAAGAATATATATATATATTAAATGGGAAGTTTTTAATAAACAAAATATTGTTTCACCGGCGCGCCATTATTTCAAACATTGTATAATAAAAAATACAATAGAACTATTTAGATTTCATAAGAATATATATATATATTAAATGGGAAGTTTTTAATAAACAAAATATTGTTTCACCGGTGCGCCATTATTTCAAACATTGTATAATAAAAAATACAATAGAACTATTTAGATTTCATAAGAATATATATATATATTAAATGGGAAGTTTTTAATAAACAAAATATTGTTTCACCGGCGCGCCATTATTTCAAACATTGTATAATAAAAAATACAATAGAACTTTTTAGATTTCATAAGAATATATATATATATTAAATGGGAAGTTTTTAATAAACAAAATATTGTTTCACCGGCGCGCCATTATTTCAAACATTGTATAATAAAAAATACAATAGAACTATTTAGATTTCATAAGAATATATATATATATTAAATGGGAAGTTTTTAATAAACAAAATATTGTTTCACCGGCGCGCCATTATTTCAAACATTGTATAATAAAAAATACAATAGAACTATTTAGATTTCATAAGAATATATATATATATTAAATGGGAAGTTTTTAATAAACAAAATATTGTTTCACCGGCGCGCCATTATTTCAAACATTGTATAATAAAAAATACAATAGAACTATTTAGATTTCATAAGAATATATATATATTAAATGGGAAGTTTTTAATAAACAAAATATTGTTTCACCGGCGCGCCATTATTTCAAACATTGTATAATAAAAAATACAATAGAACTATTTAGATTTCATAAGAATATATATATATTAAATGGGAAGTTTTTAATAAACAAAATATTGTTTCACATTAAAATGAGAGAAATTGCAAGTATTTATTTTTTAACATAGCGACAAAGAGACAGGCACTGTGACGTCGTTAGGTGATGAGTAATGCAAGAAAGAGACAGCAACACTGCACTGTGACGTAGGTTCTTCGTTAGCAATTCGGGGAAGTGAGTGATTAGGCTGTGCGTGAGCTTAATGAGGGTGACTAATAAGCGACTAGTGGGATTTAATTAATCGAAAAGCTATCTTTGGAATGGTTAGAGATAGAGCTCTGGGACCCAGCGCAATCGATTCAAATGGGGGGCTAAACCTTTTTTTTTTTTTTTTTTTTTTTTTTAGTTCCGACGCATCGACTCGCGGGGTCTGGCACACTGGCATTCGTTGGTTCTGGCGCTTGCGCCAGAACCAACGAATCCATACTACTCTCCTACGTCTAAACTGTTGAGTTATCTTGATTAATTTCTTTAGGTATGAGTTTAAAAAAAATTTCCTTATGTGCTGTTCCTGTAAAAGGAGCGCTGACACTTCCATCCTGTATAAATAAGAAATAAATAAATAGTATTATAAATAAGAAAAGGGTATAAATAAATAGGAAATATCATGAATTAGGTTCGAATCGCTAAGTTTATCGAAGATCTGGACATATACGAAACTCAGTGCAATGAACTTCAGTATTGGGGTGATATTACCGAACTCCCCAAGTACGTGACTCGGGCGCGGCGCCTCGACGAAAAGTAAGAAACAGTCTTATTGACTTACTTTGGTATTCTAATAAGAATATTTTACTAAAACCAATCCAATTCCCAGGCTTTCAAACGCTTTGGCCAAAATAGATCAATTCAACGAAGAAGAAATGTCATTCGGATGGGAACTGTCTCAATATCCCAAACGGAAAGCTATCTACGATAGACTTGTTCCGTATAAAAAGTTATACGACGCAGGATACGATTTCCTTGAAAAATATACAACGTGGATGACTTCGAAGGTAAAACTTTTATTCGTTAACATTAAATGTAAAAAAAAACTATTTAGTATAGTAGTTATATTTAGAATAATATATTTGACTTTTATAATATAATAGGTAGGCAGTTTCGACCCTGAAGATATCGAAGGCGACGTCAGTTATTACTACAAGATCGTATACAAATTAGAGAAGTCATTCCAAGACGTCCCCGATACTTACCAACTGGCGCAATCTGTTCGGTTTGTATTCCCAAACACATACGTACTCGTATGTATGTACGTGTGAATAACATATTAAGTTTTTTTTTAGTATGAATTGCGTTGCATACTTTTGTCTCTATTGAAGAGTAGGCAGCCTTGTTCGATTTTGCTATACGAGTTGCGTCCCACCTTTTTAAAAGACCTAATTAGACTCAAATTTTTGAATATCCTAGTCCTGAGCGCTATGTTGGCAATACCAGGATTTAACCGTACCGACCGTACTGACCGCATATATTTTATTTGCTGATATCGCTTACACTTAATAATCTTTTATTTCTCTCCAATATATATAGATAATCTGTTTTATAAATGATCTTAGGATTTCTTTTTACATCACATTCATCGGAAGTTTTAGTTGTCAAAGCGATATGTTGAGGACTTACAACTGCGGCGGTTCAAAGTCAAGTCAAACATAATTATTTTTGTTATATATATTTATTTCTATGTTTAATTTTAATTTAATATACCTATATAGATGTATCATTACAATTACAATCTTAAATAATATTACATATGATAAGGATAATCTGATATGTATTTTGTTTTTTAATTTCTTATTTTAGAGAAAAAATGGAAGGATTTAAGACACATATGCCCATAATACAAACTCTTGGCAATCCCGGCATGAAACCCAGGCACTGGGAGAAAGTTTCCGAAATTGTTGGTTTTCCTATCGTTGTAGATGAAGAACTATCGTTAGAAAAAGTAATAGATTTCAATTTAGTTGACTATATTGAGAAATTTGAGAACATATCTGAGGCTGCCACTAAGGAGAATAATCTTGAGAAAGCTTTGGATAAGATGATAAAAGAATGGGCCGAGCTACGATTCGATATATTACTTTACAAGTTAGTTACAATATCGTCGGCTTAGAATGTAAACCTGCTAAGTCCGTTGGTTGTCGTTATGCACTCATTCATGTCACTCATTATACCATGAAAAAAAAACAAAATCGAGCATTTCGATTTATTTTATTTCATATAGTATTCACAAATCAATTTTCTTAATTGTAAAAACCTTGTGATAATATTATAAGTATACTCATATTTTTTTAATGATGTTTTTCGTCTCTTCTGAGAATTTACTTACCATGCGATTAGCAGGTTTACATTCTAAGCCGACGATACGTTTTTCTTTTTTATATTTTTTATACATTTTTTAAAAATGGTGATTTTATATCATGTTTTCTTTCAAAAGTTATGTCGATTGTTAATAATTATGCACAAATATTTATCAGGGATACAGGTACATACATTCTGTCAAGTGTCGATGAAATTCAACTGTTGTTGGATGATCATATCGTTAAGACACAGACAATGAAAAACTCACCGTACATTAAGCCGTTCGAAGAAATTATAATGTAAGTGTTAAACACAAGAATATATTTCTTAAGATTAAGTCTATTTGTTGCTTTCAATATATTCCGATTTTTATTAGAATTAGATTTATTTACTAATAAATAAATTTCTGGATGTTTTGTGTGTTCAATCAATAATGGTCGTTGTTTCTTTCTTTATGTAGAGATTGGGAGAGCAAGTTAATTCTGCTACAAGAGATATTGGACGAATGGCTCAAGGTTCAAGCTACTTGGATGTACTTGGAGCCCATATTCTCATCTCCTGATATTCAGCAACAAATCCCGGAAGAAGGAAGGAGGTTCAGTGCCGTTGATAAGGTCCGCCAGACATTATAATATTATATTTGTAAATTAAAAAGTGTTAGAAAATATGTCCTAATTTATAAATTCTTTTTAATTGTATTTTTTTATAACTTAATAAGAAACTATTGTTAGCTGTCTAAATTTCGTAGATTAGTGAGATTAAGCCTAGTGTTAAGTCACTTCGTTCTCCTGATGATCCTTAATTATTGAAAATATTAATTACAACACGTTGATCCGTACGTACGTACGTATTGTAATTAATATTTTCAATAATTTTCCTTTACACATAAGATGTGGCGTGAGATAATGAAGGTAGCGTCCGCCGAGCCGCGGGTGTTAGACGTCATCACCATAGAGAAGATGTTGGATCGTCTCCGCAAGTCCAACAATCTCTTGGAGCTGGTGCAGCGTGGACTGAACGCTTACCTTGAGAAGAAACGACTTTACTTCCCGCGCTTCTTCTTCTTATCTAACGATGAACTGCTGGAAATACTGTCGGAGACTAAGGATCCTATGCGGTGTGTTTATTCATATTTTATTTGAGATAGAAACCGATTAAAACAACAACACGGATAAATTCCATCGAGTTCACTACGTTGATTAAAGGTTTTAAGAGAAATACTGTCATAAATATATCAAAAATTCTGCTGCTTAAAAATAATTTAAATAAAAACAAATATAATTTAATAACTAATGAATAAAATCTTAAAAAACTATATATAGCCATAAAAGGGATTGCTTCTTAATTTAATGATGTATTTTAAGTATTGTTCTAATAATTATGCTGTATCGAGTATTTGTCGAATGCTCAATAAAAATATCGTAATTTTATGGGCCACAGTATAAATTAATCTGAATTATGTAATTTCAGTGCTTTATATGTTAATTAATCGAATATGTTAATTATTATATCGAGTAGTGCTAAGTGGAGTGTTGTACTTTATAAAATGTTTTTTTTGTTATGATCGTTAAAATTATACAATATTCGATATTGCATATAAAAAAAAAACAAATTTAATTATTTAATTAACTTATTTTAATTATTATAGCTATTATATTATTCCCACAGAGTACAACCGCATCTAAAGAAGTGTTTCGAGGGTATCGCTAAGCTCAACTTCACAGAGGACCTGGTGGTCACTCACATGCGCTCCTCAGAGGGGGAGGTCGTAGAGCTCACGCTTACTATAAATACGGCCGCTGCTAGAGGACAAGTAATATTAAATTATTTTTTTATAGATATTATTCTATACTTATATACTGAATATACTGCGAAGCGAAGTGTCTAGACCAGTGATTCTCAACCTTTTTTTGTTGCGGCACATATTTAACGATTTCAAAATTTGGCGGCACACAAAGAAAAAGATAAAAATTATTTACTACAACACACTGCATAAATAGTTTATGACAAAAAATTTAAATATACGAATTTATTTTTTTGTGGATTTAAATATATATTCATGTTAAAAATATTTTTCTTTCTCAATAATATAATTTAATAATATTAACATTATTATATATTTGCAAAATTTGACGGCACACTTTTGAAATTTGGCGGCACACAAAAGTGCCGCGGCACAGTGGTTGAGAATCACTGGTCTAGACATTAGATTCTCCCGTATTTATATATATATAGTAGGGTATTTATGTATATATAGCAAGGTGTCTGCGATATATAAAGTAAGCAAAAATATTAAAGTAAATAAAAAAATATTGAAGTAAATAAAAATATAAGTACTCAAGTGAGAAATACAAAAGGTGGAGAAATGGCTGCTCGAGCTGGAAAAAGCAATGAAGGCGTCGGTGCACCACGTGGTGGCGCTCTCCTACGACGACTACGCGCGGCGCGCGCGCGACGCCTGGGTGCTCGTGTGGCCCGGACAGACCGTATGCTCTAACTACATTACTATTACTATTGAATATACCAGGGGATCCCAACCTTTTCTTGATCAAGAACCACTTTTTGATCATTCTTGGTAGCAGGGACCTCTATGTAGATATAATAAAATTTAAAGTTATATACATATACAGAGTGGATAAAAAACTAAACTAAACTAAACTTCTGTAATTCAGTGTCACAATCGTGTGACTGTATACGCGACGGTTGTGGATTCGATTCGCAATATATCGTTCGCGGACCATATTTAGGCCTCTGCGGACCACTGGTGGACCGCGGACCACTGGTTGGGAACCATTGTTATATACATATATATTTTTGAATGTGTTCTTTAAATTTATTTTTAAAAATAAAAATGTTTTACATTTTTAAATATGAATTTAAAGAAAGTATTAAAAAATATAAATGAGGCTGTCTGTGTCGGTGTGGCGCAATGGGTCGTCCGACTGTCTGAATATAAATTATTTTATTTTTCTAAAATATTAGGTGCAATGTATAGCGATGACGTTTTGGACGTCGGAAGTGACAGAGGCGATCCACAAAAGCATCGCGGCGATGAGAGCGTACTGGGACAAGTGTAACTACCAGATATCTAAGATAGTCGATCTGGTGCGAGGGGAACTGAGCTTGCAAAATAGAATTACACTAGGTAAAAAACCTCATAATAATTTATGGAATTACTTATTAAGAAAACGTATACAAATTTGTACGTAGCGGGAACAGCTTTACGTATCCCACATTAAGTAAAGACTTCTGGAGAAGATGTGCGATGAGTGGCGACATCTGTAAAAGGAGAAATTTATCAATTCCACTGTATTTTTTATGTTTGTTACATCAGAACTTTTGACTGGGTGAACCGATTTTAATGGTTATTTTTTTATTTGAAAGCTTGTGGTTCCCGGGCAGGCACACGGGGACCACTAACTAATATTTTAATTTGATCCATTCCTGACAATAGTATATCACATAACTCTTAAATTTGTATTAAATATGTGTGACAAATGGACGAATAACTCAATATCTCGTCAAGCGATGTTGATGATTCTTTTTTTATTGAAAAGGATACACTTCAAGAGTAATTGGTAAAAAGTTGGGTTAAGTTCTGATAATGGAAGATTCCATGTTGTCGAAATTGAAGAAGTTAGTTTTTTTTATTCAAAATGATAATAATTTTGACTTTAAGCATTCTTTTGTACATGAATTCTTTTTAAATTTAAAATGTTTAATTTTATACGTAATTTATTATAATTTAAGGCTCATTGTTTCTAAACAGTTTGTTTATATTTGAACAGGAGCATTGGTAGTACTAGATGTTCACGCGCGGGATGTTCTCATGGAGCTGATAGATTTCAACGTGCATTTAGACAACGACTTCAATTGGCTGTCACAGATTCGGTACTATTGGGAAGTAAGTTTTGTATTACTAGCTTTTTAAATAACTTAAAAATAAACAAGCAATAAAAGTTATATATAACAATGGAACTCGGGTTTATGAACTTACTTATGAGTCAAAGACTCACAATTTGTCTTTATTTGCTTAGAAATTAAAAACTCTCTTATAATTCCATCAACCTGCTCATCTCCAAGGAAAATGCACAGAATAAGTCAAGACGAATCTAACGAGATTACATCTCCCACAACACCCGAAGTGTTGTGGGCTGTAAACTTGATGATACCAAACTGTTACACTGTCACCTGATATATGTATAAGTGCTAAGATAATTTACAATTTTAATATATAAATGTTAACTTGACTTACCTTACAGTTCCAAGAAGAAGACAACAGTTGGCAAATAGCGACCAGAATGATAAACTCTCAACTGATGTACGGCTACGAGTACCTCGGCAACACCGGCCGCCTCGTCGTCACGCCGCTCACCGACCGCTGCTTCCGCACGCTGTTTGGTGCTTTGCATCTTAATTTAGGTATTATTTATAATGTTTTCGACTATCCTGTCTTAAAAATAATGATTATTTTCGATTGTCCATGCAGGATAAAATTGTAAATTTTCTTGAAGATTTTGCGAATAATTCAATTTGAACATATTGAAATAAATCTTAATTTTTACTTATTGCGTTTGTCGTATCGTTTCTAAAATTCTAACATCGACGAACATTGTATATACTTAAATTAAATTAAAAATTATTTCCAAACTTATTATGATTTTATTAATATTAATGACTGATGACAGACTGACTGAGGACAGAATTTATTATAATTTAATAATAATTAGCTGATAAAAAAGGTGGAGCTCCGGAAGGTCCAGCGGGTACGGGCAAAACGGAGACAACAAAAGATTTGGCAAAAGCTGTGGCTAAGCAATGCGTTGTTTTCAACTGCTCTGATGGCCTCGACTATCTTGCCCTCGGAAAGTTCTTTAAGGTTAGTTGTTTCGAATATAATGTACCTAGAGATACTTTTTCGGCATTGTCGTCCTATATTAAATATTTAATAAATTTCCGAGTGAAATATACTTAACACTGGGACTAATTATATCATTAAATCATCATTGTCAATGCCATTACCAAACACTGAACTTTGTACTCAGTTACGTTGCATTTACATATATTTTATTCTTATATGTTTGATTTGATATATTTGATCGTGTCGTAACGGGACAACATCTGAGCCTATAAACGAGACATTAGTGGGTTCGATCCCCACTCAGGGAAAATGATTATGTCTCTAAATCCGGTCTAAATCCGGACGGAAAGTGGAGAGCTGAATGTTTTAAGCAGCGTGAAATAAAAAAAAAATATGATCTAGGGTCTAGCCTCCTGCGGTGCCTGGTCTTGCTTCGACGAGTTTAACAGAATTGACCTAGAAGTGCTGTCAGTGGTCGCGCAACAAATATTGTCTATCCAGCGAGGAATTAATTCTGGAGCAACGGAACTGTTGTTTGAAGGAACTATGCTACATTTGGATAAAGCTTGCGCCGTTTTCATTACTATGAATCCTGGTTATGCTGGACGATCTGAATTACCGGATAATTTGAAGGTACTATATTATATTGAACGAAATATTATTAGGAAATTGATTATATAGCTTCGTTAATATTTTTGTATTTTCAAAGAATATTGTAATTGGAGACTTAATGTGATGTTTTAAAGGATCACTGTTAGGGAGATGTATATTTCTTATAATTGGTTATATTATGTTACCAGATTTAAATTAAGACTACTTTATTAACTTAACTTAGCTTCAAGCTGTATCTGCTATCAGAGAGAACGGAGCGCCAAACATTACAGTCTCTATATCCTTCTTTCGCCTCGTTCACTATTATCAACCTCTTTATACATGACCTCCTGGTCATGTATAAAGAGGTTGATGACAGTGAACTGTCCTGGTCCTCAGTCTTTTTAAGTGACTTTCGTAAAATATACTAGATTTTTGATACTGGGTTTTCAAAGGTCAACCGACGTCTTCCTCTACATTACTACATTGTGCAATATTATTCAAAACATTAACTTTTTATTATATAAACCTTTATTGTTTTTATACGTTACTAAGTTATCCTACACACTTAAATACTAATTACTAAGGTTATTTGTAAGAGATCTCTAATAGTGATAAGGTTGTCTGCATACTACTTTTATAGTCTCTGTAAAATGTATTCCTCTTTTGTTTGCTTTCATGTACATTTTTTTCTTGTAATATTTAATTTATGCATGATAGAATTCTTATCTTATTTTAAAAATATTATAGACTTTTTGATACATATTTTCTACGAAGTCTCAATAATTTCAGGCACTTTTCCGGTCAGTGGCAATGATGGTGCCAGATTACGTGCTAATATCTGAGATCGAGTTGTACGCGTTCGGATACTTGAACGCTAAACCTCTTGCGGTGAAGATTGTCGCCACGTACAAGCTCTGCTCCGAGCAGCTGTCGTCGCAGAGCCATTATGATTATGGTATTATTTTTCCAATATTGACTATGATTATTAAAATGTTATTTTGGACACAAGTAGTAAGTAAATATCAAAGGATCACTATATGCTATATACAAATAGAAAATATATTAAAAAAATTACAAATAGACTGTATATAATGATTATATGTCGAACAAGTAGTAGCTCAATTTATTTATTACTACGCTAACTTGTTTAATTTCCATATAAAAACGAGTTATTTTTGAGGCGCCTTGTCTGTAAAAAAAATGATGATAATTTTTTCTTAAAAAAAATATATATTTTTTTCTTAAAAAAAATATTATTTTTTTCTGAGGCCATCGTGGCGCAGAATGGCAATAGTTGTGCATTTGATCCTCACTTGGTGGAATGCTATACCTTCATATTCTTGATATGATTTCCTCGTAACGTATTAGGAATGCGCGCGGTGAAGTCAGTGCTGCGCGCGGCGGGCGCGCTCAAGCTGCGCTACCCCGACGAGGTGGAGGACGTCATCCTGCTGCGCTCCATCAAGGACGTCAACCTGCCCAAGTTCCTCGAACACGATGTTCCGCTCTTTATGGTAGACTATCGCAGTCCCGTGTGGCTAGTTTGTTTCCTTTTTTAAAGGTTCCGCACCTCAAAAGCCAAGCCTGCCTATTTGTTAGTCTATCAAGACGAATTATCTCAAGACATTAAATTTCAGCTTCATAAGTTAATACAGCCCGTTTCCGTTTATGGCATCAAATGAGAATTTACCCGTTGATTTATAAATATAAAATTTGGTTAGAAGTGAAGACTTACCAGTACAAATTAAAAGAAAATCGAATTTATAGATAATCACAGAAAAATCTATTACACATTTATATTTGTAGCTTATTTTATACAAAATAAGTCTACTTTACAAAAGTAATATATTTCAGTTGCGAAATCATTGTTGCCAGTTTGTACAATTTTTCGCACATCCATTTGTATGTGTTAAAATGTATACTTGACTTAATTGAATAGAAATTTATAGGGTGTGAAGCTGTTTACACTTTTTTGCTTTAGGGTATAATCGGCGACTTGTTCCCGGGACTGCCTTTACCGCAGCCGGGACTGCCACATCTCGTCTCGTGTCTAAAGGAAGTGTGCGTGCCACTAAACTTGCAGCCCAATGAATTTTTCATTGAAAAGGTATCTTCTTCTACTCTGCTAAAGTTAACCGCATGGCTATTTTTTCGAACTCTTGCTGTCCAAATCTTTTAATCTTAACAATATATATACGTTAAAAGTATATTGGTAATAATAACGTAATATTTTCATAGTATGGCCAATGATTAGAATAGCTGAAGAATATTTTTAACTGTTTTTTTTTTAATTTAAAAATCACTAACATAAAATTATCTGTACAGGTTTTGCAGTTGTATGAAATGATTTTAGTCAGACATGGTCTCATGTTGGTTGGATTCCCGTTTTCTGGGAAAACTAAATGCTACCACGCTCTCGGACATGCCTTGGGATTGGTTTCTGAAAAGGTGTTTTGTTCATAATTTTAATATTTATTATGAGGTGTTATGGTGTATATACCCTAATATTACGCATCTCCCTATATATTCAGTGTTCTGATCATAATACAAGCAGTTATTTCTCAGAACTCTTTGTTTCGTTTATTATCCCATATACGCTCCTGACAAGCAGAGATGCGCAATTAGAAGGTGCTTATACGCCATATCAACATGTAAAATAATATATATAAATAATATTCTATAACTTGACTTAGCTTCACGCTATATCCCTAGCGGGTCAGAGAGGACGGAGCACCAAACAAGTAACAGTATTGTATACCTCTAATAAATAAGACATTCGAAATATTGATGTTGTATTGAATTTTCAAATTTATTTCCATACATATATATTGAATAGTTAATTATTAATTTATTATTTTTAGGGTTTGATGGACGAAAATGCGGTAGAGTGGACGGTGATAAATCCAAAGTCTATAACAATGGGACAATTATATGGTCAGTTCGACCCGGTGTCGCACGAGTGGTCCGACGGCATCCTCGCCGTCAGTTACAGAGCGTTTGCTGTTTCCACTAATGATAATAGGTCAATTTGTACTATTTATTAGTATCTTATCGTCGGCTTAGAGTGTAAACTTGCTAATATTCTACAAAGCAAATTATCAGGAGAGACGAAGAAACTTTGTGTATATATGTATTAGAAGAAAGTTTTCACAATCTCGACAAATTAAATTTTTACTCTCTACTGTATTCAATAAAGCCGTGTGATCCCGGCCTAGAATAAAATCATCCTGGTACTGGTGGTGTCGTAAGAGGCGACTAAAGTACGTGTGGTAGAGTCACGTCGCCAGCAATGGCAACACGCATGGGCAGACTCGACCGGATCATTACCACCCCCGGCATTTAAAACCGGCGTGAAGTAGTGGCTTTATGCCACTGCGTTTCGCATCAGGTAATGGCTCCGGCGTCCAACCCACCTTGTCGGCCGGCAACGCACTTGTAGCTGTGGCATTGCACGGGGTCGTGGGCGGCGGTAATCACTTAGCATCAGGTGACCTGAACGCTCGTTTGCCTTGTCCTTTTCCATAAAAAAATAAATAAAAAAAATATCAATTTTGTATTTCTTTACACTTTGGAACGGTATAAAAATATACGTAACAAAAAAACAAATAATTATATAAGTATAGAAAAATTGCTGCTTTGCCCTGCCGTGTGCGGGGTACAACATGAAGCTGATATTATTTTATTATTTTAATAGAAAGTGGCTGGTGTTTGACGGACCAGTAGATGCAATTTGGATAGAGAACTTAAACACGGTGTTAGATGATAACAAGAAATTGTGTCTAATGAGCGGAGAGATTATCCAGCTCGCGCCTACTACAAATCTTATCTTCGAGCCAATGGACCTTGAAGCAGCATCGCCAGCCACGGTAAACCTATTTTATGAAAAAATGTTTTTTTTTTTTTTAGAAAAGAAGGGCTCACCGAGGACCACTTGATGGTCAGTAATTTGTTAATGATCGTAGGTTCAAATGTGTGTAGTGAGCCAATGTTTATATTAATATTAAATTTTTCTTATATTTAATTAAATATTTCTTATATTTAATTATTATACACATTTATATAGGACGAACTATAAATTATTAATAAACACAGGTGTCTCGTTGTGGAATGATATACTTAGAGCCAAAAGGTCTCGGCTGGAAATGTCTCCTAGAGTCGTGGTTGAACACTCTGCCACCAACACTCCACGGCTTTAACCGAAGTTACATTAGAATATTGTACTACCGTTTTGTGTCGCCTTTGCTTTGGCTTGTAGAGCTATCTGGACAAGTTAAGGTAAATAGCACCACTTAGGTAATATTCAAATGAATATAACGCTTATTCTAAACTCCCTTAAAAACTAAAATAGTAAATTGATCAATCGTTCCAATTACACGCTTAAAGCTTAAATTAATCATCAATCAATCAATGGTTATTATATTACTCGAGTACCAATTTTTATATTGATATAAAATATTTATTAACTTTGCTATTACTTCCAGCAAATGTATATAACATCGCGCACTAATTTGGTTAAAGCGTGCATGAGTCTTTTCGACACCTTCATGGATGATTTTTATGATGAAAAATATGTAGAGCAGTTATCGGATCTCGACATAAGAGCACAACTTGAGGTAAAGTTCAAAATAGATTTTCAGTGTTCAGTGTTATTAGGATTTATGCTTGTATGTAAATTTTTAAGAAACCGTCGTGGTGCAGTGGTGGTACACTATGAAAGCGACGATCCTGGGTACGATTTGCATTTGAGAGAATTTTTTTTTCTCTGCTCGGAAACAGGACAAAGTGCGGCCTTGAGCTCAGTCATTCAATTCGCAATATTTCTAAAATTGGGAAAAAGGTGCAGAACGAAGTGTATTTATACTAGGTTCCGTCTTTCTATACTGAAGGTTAATAAAGAGAAAAAATTAAGTCATTATGGTGTAGTTACAAATATCTAGCTAATGTATATGTTTAATTTTGTATTGAAAATTTCTACATATAATTTAGTAATAAGTAAAAAATATAAGAGGGGAAATTTATTAGCAGGTAACATTAGTTATATCGAGTTATATTTTTTGCAACAGGGTGTATTTTTCTTTTCAACTATATGGTCGATTGGAGCTACTTTAGAAAGTAATGGTCGATCTAAGTTTGATATGCTATTCAGAGGCTTATTAGAAAAAGAATTTCCTGCAAAAGTGCTTGAGGCATTGAATTACCCGAAAGAAATTGGGAAACCAGAAAAACAATACATATTCACAATACCTAAAGAGGGAAGTGTATATGACTACAGATTTATTAAAGAGGTAATATCTGCATAAGTATATCGTATTTAATTTGTAAGGTTTTAGTATGAATATACTTCATTGCTATTTATTGAATTATAAGAATCATTTAAAAACATTAATACAGAATGAATAGTATTTATATTGCTGTATTTTAAAATAATTTATTCAGTCTTTCAAAAAAATATTGATAATCTATGTTATTTCAACCATTTCCAGGGAAAGGGCAAATGGAAACCATGGCATGATGACGTAGTGGCAGCTCCGCCAATAAGTAGAGATACGCCTCCTAATCAAATATTAGTCACTACCTTAGACAGTGTGCGATATTTAGCGCTCTTTAAACTTCTGGTGACACACCATAAAGCTGTTATGATGGTCGGACCTACGGGAACTGGGAAATCTTCTTACATTATTGTATATATGAAGAAAAAAAACTATATTAATATTTTTTTATAGGTGATAGTTTTCTGTATATGCTTTTTTTCCTTATAGGACTATCTAGTGAAAAGAGTTGACACAAAAGTTTACAAAGCTCTAATAATGGCATTCTCAGCACAAACTAATTGTAATCAAACACAGGATATAATTATGGGCAAATTGGATAAAAGGAGAAAAGGTTATATTGTAAAAGATTTTTTTATTTAATTTTTGTGTGATGCTTGACCCTGTTATACTTTTAAATAATTATTATTTTCAACACAAATCAGTCATGTCATCGATATCGTTTTCACGTCTTATCTTTTTTTCAGCCATATCTTTCTTTCATTAAACTTAAATATATTGAAAGTGTAGAAAGAAGTGTTTTAGTGCTCTTTTCTCTTTATCTGAGACGGTCGTGGCGTAGAGGCACAAAGTGTGACTGTAAAATCGACTGGTTGTGGATTCGATCCCCACTCGAGGAAATTAAATATTTATTTACATTTATATTTTCATTTCTTCGCTCTGGTGTCAAGGCAAAGCGCGGCATTGAATTCCACCATTCAACACTCAAAGCCTCCAGAACTTGGCGGTGCGTGGGGAACGGAATATGTTCACACTAGGTGCGGGTTCTCTCTAACTACTGTGGTACCCTCGGCAGGCGTGTTCGGTCCGCCGATAGGCTGCCACTGCGTGGTGTTCGTGGACGACGTGAGCATGCCGCAGGCGGAGACGTACGGCGCGCAGCCGCCCATCGAGGTGCTGCGCCAGGGCATCGACCTCGGCCTCTGGTACGACCGCAAGACCAACGTGGCCATGCATCTCATTGACGTGCAGGTATATAGCATTATAGAACTACTTTTGATGAAACTCTGATTGTTTCCTAAGTCATAATCCATTATCATTATGCTACCACATTTTACATAAACAAAGATCATCTCGATATGACAATTTTTTAAATATGTATGCATACACACTTACACAACAATACAATATGGAATATAATCGTAATCAAAAAGATATTCAAGTTATGTAGATGAAATTAAAATAAAAAAAAACACATATTGAGAAATTAATGTTTTTTAAATAACTATAATATATTTTTATTTTCTAGTTTATGTGTGCAATGGGTAAGCCCACGCCGGGCGCCAAACTTGTAACGCCACGTTTCTCACGTCACTTTTCGTTCTTTTGTATCGATGAATTTGATGATGACACACTTAAAGTTATTTTCGGCAGGATTATGCTCTGGCATTTAGATACAAGGTAAATACAATTGTATAAAAGCCATTGACACTTTAATAAATATTTCATGCGTTTGAAAGTTTAAAACGAAACTTTAGTTATAAAATAAATTTACCTTGGTATGCAAAACTAAAGATCTAATATCTTTGTTTTTTTTTATAATAAACAAAATACGTTATATATTTATACACAATTGTTACAGAGGATTTTCAAAGGAATTCGATCCTTGTATTGAAGAAATAGTATCAGCGACATTGGAAGTGTACAAACAGTGTAGGTTGAACTTATTGCCAACGCCGTCGAAGTCACATTACACGTTCAATTTACGTGATTTCTCTAAAGTTATATTGGTACGTGCTACGTTAAATTTAATTCCAATGCTTTCTATGTATTGTTTTCTTTTATTTGATTTACAGTTAGTCAAAAATATTAATCAAATATTAGAACATGTTATTTATTCAATATGTTCATATTACCATTAACTAATGATATAAAAAATAAATTGTATTTCTTGAATACTTTTTTTTAACAAAAATATCCTTTTTCTTAAACAAAAGCGTATTTAAAATATCATCAGGGTGTCCTGTTGTCCGTGCCAGAAGTAACACCAGATTTACAGTCCATCAAAAGACTATGGGTTCACGAGTGTTTGCGAGTGTTCTCTGACCGCCTGACGGAGGATGCAGACCGCCATTGGCTGGTTAAATGTCTGAGAGAGGCCACACACTTGCATTTGAATGATGAGTTTGACAAACTACTTGGCAGGTTGCTGGAGGGATCTGATGATATGGTAGATCAATTTATATGAAAAATAGTTTTTGTAGCATAATCTCTTCTATAACTTTTCACTAAATTGAAGCTTATATTTTCATGTTGATAGGAAATTATTTGTAATTTGCGCATTTAAATTTTTTAACTTAATACTTATGTTTTTAGATTACTGACTTACATCTACGCAATTTGATATATTGTGATTTTGCTAATCCAAAAGTCGATACTCGTTTCTATATGGAGACTGTGAACATGGAACATTTAAATTCCACAGTAGATGCTTACCTTGTGGAGTTTAATAACATGTCGAAGAAACCAATGAATCTTGTGTTGTTCAGGTGATTTAATTAATTTCGTAAGTGCCGTTAATTTATGAATTTATATTTCACCTATGTGGAATAATTTTATATTATTGTTATTATGTGTACTATTTATTACAATATTTGTTTTAAATGTTCAATCATTTGCCAAATAAAAACTAAATAAGATTTGAGTTTTATAGTACGGGAGCCGAAGAGGGGACTTTCGGGATTTACTCGAGCGTCGTAGAGACCTATTAGGTTGCGAAGCTTAGATGATAACAAGAAAAAATGTACAATACATATCTTTTGATGGGGTGAGCGGCTATAGATTTTCAAAAATGTAAAAAAAAACTGATGCATGGACATACTCGACCGCGTCAGATATTGATATTAAATGATTAAAAATGTAAATATGTTAATCTGACCGTTTCCGTGATTGACGTGGTTGTACGCAAGAGATAAAGACGAACGAACGAAGAGACACCAGAGCGAAGAAATGGAAATATAAATTAAAGTAAATATTTCATCTCCTCGACTGGGGAATTAACCCACAACCAGTCGGTTTTATAATCACTCTCTAAAAAATATATAAAATTATAAGCTCTAAAAAATATTACAAGTTTATAAGAAAATCATTCAATTTTTATTTTGAGAAGTGTTAAATTTTTTGATTTGATTGTCTTATGAATATTTTTTTATGATTCTGACGATGAAGATTCATCGGTAGAATCATCTTCCTCCTCTGACTCGATTTCATCATTTGAGAGGAATATAGGCAACTCGTAGCTGCATTCAACTTTATCGATTAATTTTTATTACTTCGGTTTGTGGAATTCCTCAGATAGATAGATATATATTTTTAGATAGAGATATATTTTTTATAATCCTTGAATTATTCCCTTCAAAATAAAAGAAAAATTAGCCACGCTCGAGAATGTCGAGATAACGTTTTTTTTTACAACTTTGTAGCCCTCCCCCTTCTTTACGTCACTCCTAAATTGTCAGATTAGTGGAATATAAACGATTTAGCATGTAACTAACTTGCTCTACCTTAATCTGACGCGCTCGAGAATTTTAGATGATTATTTTTTTTTACTAATCTGATCCTTTAACCTAGACGGGCGGATATATATATGGGGCTCATATTTGGTGAAAGTTCGTAACCGACTACGAGGCATCCCCAGTATGTTAATCTGCCGCGCTCGAGTAAATCCCGAAAGTCCCCTCTTCGGCTCCCGTATAATTACGTTTTAGTGATTTTTGTTTCGCTCTATTGAAATGTCTGAAATATACTGGCCTATGATCTTCTGCCTTTAGTTATTTATTTATTGGTTATGCGTTCGACACCCGCTTGCATCTATTTATTATTTTCATTTCCTAGCTCTGGTAATAATAAGACGCAGCCCGACGTTGAGTTCCGCCACTCAACATGCTATGTCGCAGTGCTTGGAGAACGGAGTATCTTAGCATTGGGTTTCTTCTGCCTATTCTGCTATATGCGGAATAAAGCTAGAAACTTAAAAAATAAAATAAATGAAGATAAGTTGTAAAAGTGAGTTTTACTGTGTGCCAGGTTCGCAATAGAGCACGTGTCGCGCGTGTGCCGCGTGCTGACGCAGCCGCGCTCGCACGCGCTGCTGGTGGGGCTGGGCGGCTCCGGCCGGCAGTCGCTCACCAGGCTCGCCGCGCACATCAATGAGTATGATCTCTTCCAGGTTAGATATGTCCGCGATGTTCATATTGTGTGTCAGGTCCGCAATAGAGCACGTGTCGCGCGTGTGCCGCGTGCTGACGCAGCCGCGCTCGCACGCGCTGCTGGTGGGGCTGGGCGGCTCCGGCCGGCAGTCGCTCACCAGGCTCGCCGCGCACATCAATGAGTATGATCTCTTCCAGGTTAGATATGTCCGCGATGTTCATATTGTGTGTCAGGTCCGCAATAGAGCACGTGTCGCGCGTGTGCCGCGTGCTGACGCAGCCGCGCTCGCACGCGCTGCTGGTGGGGCTGGGCGGCTCCGGCCGGCAGTCGCTCACCAGGCTCGCCGCGCACATCAATGAGTATGATCTCTTCCAGGTTAGATATGTCCGCGATGTTCATATTGTGTGTCAGGTCCGCAATAGAGCACGTGTCGCGCGTGTGCCGCGTGCTGACGCAGCCGCGCTCGCACGCGCTGCTGGTGGGGCTGGGCGGCTCCGGCCGGCAGTCGCTCACCAGGCTCGCCGCGCACATCAATGAGTATGATCTCTTCCAGGTTAGATATGTCCGCGATGTTCATATTGTGTGTCAGGTCCGCAATAGAGCACGTGTCGCGCGTGTGCCGCGTGCTGACGCAGCCGCGCTCGCACGCGCTGCTGGTGGGGCTGGGCGGCTCCGGCCGGCAGTCGCTCACCAGGCTCGCCGCGCACATCAATGAGTATGATCTCTTCCAGGTTAGATATGTCCGCGATGTTCATATTGTGTGTCAGGTCCGCAATAGAGCACGTGTCGCGCGTGTGCCGCGTGCTGACGCAGCCGCGCTCGCACGCGCTGCTGGTGGGGCTGGGCGGCTCCGGCCGGCAGTCGCTCACCAGGCTCGCCGCGCACATCAATGAGTATGATCTCTTCCAGGTTAGATATGTCCGCGATGTTCATATTGTGTGTCAGGTCCGCAATAGAGCACGTGTCGCGCGTGTGCCGCGTGCTGACGCAGCCGCGCTCGCACGCGCTGCTGGTGGGGCTGGGCGGCTCCGGCCGGCAGTCGCTCACCAGGCTCGCCGCGCACATCAATGAGTATGATCTCTTCCAGGTTAGATATGTCCGCGATGTTCATATTGTGTGTCAGGTCCGCAATAGAGCACGTGTCGCGCGTGTGCCGCGTGCTGACGCAGCCGCGCTCGCACGCGCTGCTGGTGGGGCTGGGCGGCTCCGGCCGGCAGTCGCTCACCAGGCTCGCCGCGCACATCAATGAGTATGATCTCTTCCAGGTTAGATATGTCCGCGATGTTCATATTGTGTGTCAGGTCCGCAATAGAGCACGTGTCGCGCGTGTGCCGCGTGCTGACGCAGCCGCGCTCGCACGCGCTGCTGGTGGGGCTGGGCGGCTCCGGCCGGCAGTCGCTCACCAGGCTCGCCGCGCACATCAATGAGTATGATCTCTTCCAGGTTAGATATGTCCGCGATGTTCATATTGTGTGTCAGGTCCGCAATAGAGCACGTGTCGCGCGTGTGCCGCGTGCTGACGCAGCCGCGCTCGCACGCGCTGCTGGTGGGGCTGGGCGGCTCCGGCCGGCAGTCGCTCACCAGGCTCGCCGCGCACATCAATGAGTATGATCTCTTCCAGGTTAGATATGTCCGCGATGTTCATATTGTGTGTCAGGTCCGCAATAGAGCACGTGTCGCGCGTGTGCCGCGTGCTGACGCAGCCGCGCTCGCACGCGCTGCTGGTGGGGCTGGGCGGCTCCGGCCGGCAGTCGCTCACCAGGCTCGCCGCGCACATCAATGAGTATGATCTCTTCCAGGTTAGATATGTCCGCGATGTTCATATTGTGTGTCAGGTCCGCAATAGAGCACGTGTCGCGCGTGTGCCGCGTGCTGACGCAGCCGCGCTCGCACGCGCTGCTGGTGGGGCTGGGCGGCTCCGGCCGGCAGTCGCTCACCAGGCTCGCCGCGCACATCAATGAGTATGATCTCTTCCAGGTTAGATATGTCCGCGATGTTCATATTGTGTGTCAGGTCCGCAATAGAGCACGTGTCGCGCGTGTGCCGCGTGCTGACGCAGCCGCGCTCGCACGCGCTGCTGGTGGGGCTGGGCGGCTCCGGCCGGCAGTCGCTCACCAGGCTCGCCGCGCACATCAATGAGTATGATCTCTTCCAGGTTAGATATGTCCGCGATGTTCATATTGTGTGTCAGGTCCGCAATAGAGCACGTGTCGCGCGTGTGCCGCGTGCTGACGCAGCCGCGCTCGCACGCGCTGCTGGTGGGGCTGGGCGGCTCCGGCCGGCAGTCGCTCACCAGGCTCGCCGCGCACATCAATGAGTATGATCTCTTCCAGGTTAGATATGTCCGCGATGTTCATATTGTGTGTCAGGTCCGCAATAGAGCACGTGTCGCGCGTGTGCCGCGTGCTGACGCAGCCGCGCTCGCACGCGCTGCTGGTGGGGCTGGGCGGCTCCGGCCGGCAGTCGCTCACCAGGCTCGCCGCGCACATCAATGAGTATGATCTCTTCCAGGTTAGATATGTCCGCGATGTTCATATTGTGTGTCAGGTCCGCAATAGAGCACGTGTCGCGCGTGTGCCGCGTGCTGACGCAGCCGCGCTCGCACGCGCTGCTGGTGGGGCTGGGCGGCTCCGGCCGGCAGTCGCTCACCAGGCTCGCCGCGCACATCAATGAGTATGATCTCTTCCAGGTTAGATATGTCCGCGATGTTCATATTGTGTGTCAGGTCCGCAATAGAGCACGTGTCGCGCGTGTGCCGCGTGCTGACGCAGCCGCGCTCGCACGCGCTGCTGGTGGGGCTGGGCGGCTCCGGCCGGCAGTCGCTCACCAGGCTCGCCGCGCACATCAATGAGTATGATCTCTTCCAGGTTAGATATGTCCGCGATGTTCATATTGTGTGTCAGGTCCGCAATAGAGCACGTGTCGCGCGTGTGCCGCGTGCTGACGCAGCCGCGCTCGCACGCGCTGCTGGTGGGGCTGGGCGGCTCCGGCCGGCAGTCGCTCACCAGGCTCGCCGCGCACATCAATGAGTATGATCTCTTC
Organism: Heliconius himera; assembly: GCA_021202915.1. Classification (NCBI taxonomy): domain Eukaryota; kingdom Metazoa; phylum Arthropoda; class Insecta; order Lepidoptera; family Nymphalidae; genus Heliconius; species Heliconius himera. The sequence goes on from JAJHJA010001290.1 coordinate 159,308, forward strand.
CAGGTTAGATATGTCCGCGATGTTCATATTGTGTGTCAGGTCCGCAATAGAGCACGTGTCGCGCGTGTGCCGCGTGCTGACGCAGCCGCGCTCGCACGCGCTGCTGGTGGGGCTGGGCGGCTCCGGCCGGCAGTCGCTCACCAGGCTCGCCGCGCACATCAATGAGTATGATCTCTTCCAGGTTAGATATGTCCGCGATGTTCATATTGTGTGTCAGGTCCGCAATAGAGCACGTGTCGCGCGTGTGCCGCGTGCTGACGCAGCCGCGCTCGCACGCGCTGCTGGTGGGGCTGGGCGGCTCCGGCCGGCAGTCGCTCACCAGGCTCGCCGCGCACATCAATGAGTATGATCTCTTCCAGGTTAGATATGTCCGCGATGTTCATATTGTGTGTCAGGTCCGCAATAGAGCACGTGTCGCGCGTGTGCCGCGTGCTGACGCAGCCGCGCTCGCACGCGCTGCTGGTGGGGCTGGGCGGCTCCGGCCGGCAGTCGCTCACCAGGCTCGCCGCGCACATCAATGAGTATGATCTCTTCCAGGTTAGATATGTCCGCGATGTTCATATTGTGTGTCAGGTCCGCAATAGAGCACGTGTCGCGCGTGTGCCGCGTGCTGACGCAGCCGCGCTCGCACGCGCTGCTGGTGGGGCTGGGCGGCTCCGGCCGGCAGTCGCTCACCAGGCTCGCCGCGCACATCAATGAGTATGATCTCTTCCAGGTTAGATATGTCCGCGATGTTCATATTGTGTGTCAGGTCCGCAATAGAGCACGTGTCGCGCGTGTGCCGCGTGCTGACGCAGCCGCGCTCGCACGCGCTGCTGGTGGGGCTGGGCGGCTCCGGCCGGCAGTCGCTCACCAGGCTCGCCGCGCACATCAATGAGTATGATCTCTTCCAGGTTAGATATGTCCGCGATGTTCATATTGTGTGTCAGGTCCGCAATAGAGCACGTGTCGCGCGTGTGCCGCGTGCTGACGCAGCCGCGCTCGCACGCGCTGCTGGTGGGGCTGGGCGGCTCCGGCCGGCAGTCGCTCACCAGGCTCGCCGCGCACATCAATGAGTATGATCTCTTCCAGGTTAGATATGTCCGCGATGTTCATATTGTGTGTCAGGTCCGCAATAGAGCACGTGTCGCGCGTGTGCCGCGTGCTGACGCAGCCGCGCTCGCACGCGCTGCTGGTGGGGCTGGGCGGCTCCGGCCGGCAGTCGCTCACCAGGCTCGCCGCGCACATCAATGAGTATGATCTCTTCCAGGTTAGATATGTCCGCGATGTTCATATTGTGTGTCAGGTCCGCAATAGAGCACGTGTCGCGCGTGTGCCGCGTGCTGACGCAGCCGCGCTCGCACGCGCTGCTGGTGGGGCTGGGCGGCTCCGGCCGGCAGTCGCTCACCAGGCTCGCCGCGCACATCAATGAGTATGATCTCTTCCAGGTTAGATATGTCCGCGATGTTCATATTGTGTGTCAGGTCCGCAATAGAGCACGTGTCGCGCGTGTGCCGCGTGCTGACGCAGCCGCGCTCGCACGCGCTGCTGGTGGGGCTGGGCGGCTCCGGCCGGCAGTCGCTCACCAGGCTCGCCGCGCACATCAATGAGTATGATCTCTTCCAGGTTAGATATGTCCGCGATGTTCATATTGTGTGTCAGGTCCGCAATAGAGCACGTGTCGCGCGTGTGCCGCGTGCTGACGCAGCCGCGCTCGCACGCGCTGCTGGTGGGGCTGGGCGGCTCCGGCCGGCAGTCGCTCACCAGGCTCGCCGCGCACATCAATGAGTATGATCTCTTCCAGGTTAGATATGTCCGCGATGTTCATATTGTGTGTCAGGTCCGCAATAGAGCACGTGTCGCGCGTGTGCCGCGTGCTGACGCAGCCGCGCTCGCACGCGCTGCTGGTGGGGCTGGGCGGCTCCGGCCGGCAGTCGCTCACCAGGCTCGCCGCGCACATCAATGAGTATGATCTCTTCCAGGTTAGATATGTCCGCGATGTTCATATTGTGTGTCAGGTCCGCAATAGAGCACGTGTCGCGCGTGTGCCGCGTGCTGACGCAGCCGCGCTCGCACGCGCTGCTGGTGGGGCTGGGCGGCTCCGGCCGGCAGTCGCTCACCAGGCTCGCCGCGCACATCAATGAGTATGATCTCTTCCAGGTTAGATATGTCCGCGATGTTCATATTGTGTGTCAGGTCCGCAATAGAGCACGTGTCGCGCGTGTGCCGCGTGCTGACGCAGCCGCGCTCGCACGCGCTGCTGGTGGGGCTGGGCGGCTCCGGCCGGCAGTCGCTCACCAGGCTCGCCGCGCACATCAATGAGTATGATCTCTTCCAGGTTAGATATGTCCGCGATGTTCATATTGTGTGTCAGGTCCGCAATAGAGCACGTGTCGCGCGTGTGCCGCGTGCTGACGCAGCCGCGCTCGCACGCGCTGCTGGTGGGGCTGGGCGGCTCCGGCCGGCAGTCGCTCACCAGGCTCGCCGCGCACATCAATGAGTATGATCTCTTCCAGGTTAGATATGTCCGCGATGTTCATATTGTGTGTCAGGTCCGCAATAGAGCACGTGTCGCGCGTGTGCCGCGTGCTGACGCAGCCGCGCTCGCACGCGCTGCTGGTGGGGCTGGGCGGCTCCGGCCGGCAGTCGCTCACCAGGCTCGCCGCGCACATCAATGAGTATGATCTCTTCCAGGTTAGATATGTCCGCGATGTTCATATTGTGTGTCAGGTCCGCAATAGAGCACGTGTCGCGCGTGTGCCGCGTGCTGACGCAGCCGCGCTCGCACGCGCTGCTGGTGGGGCTGGGCGGCTCCGGCCGGCAGTCGCTCACCAGGCTCGCCGCGCACATCAATGAGTATGATCTCTTCCAGGTTAGATATGTCCGCGATGTTCATATTGTGTGTCAGGTCCGCAATAGAGCACGTGTCGCGCGTGTGCCGCGTGCTGACGCAGCCGCGCTCGCACGCGCTGCTGGTGGGGCTGGGCGGCTCCGGCCGGCAGTCGCTCACCAGGCTCGCCGCGCACATCAATGAGTATGATCTCTTCCAGGTTAGATATGTCCGCGATGTTCATATTGTGTGTCAGGTCCGCAATAGAGCACGTGTCGCGCGTGTGCCGCGTGCTGACGCAGCCGCGCTCGCACGCGCTGCTGGTGGGGCTGGGCGGCTCCGGCCGGCAGTCGCTCACCAGGCTCGCCGCGCACATCAATGAGTATGATCTCTTCCAGGTTAGATATGTCCGCGATGTTCATATTGTGTGTCAGGTCCGCAATAGAGCACGTGTCGCGCGTGTGCCGCGTGCTGACGCAGCCGCGCTCGCACGCGCTGCTGGTGGGGCTGGGCGGCTCCGGCCGGCAGTCGCTCACCAGGCTCGCCGCGCACATCAATGAGTATGATCTCTTCCAGGTTAGATATGTCCGCGATTCATACTATCTTTATGTCTTTATACAGACCTCTCTATAGTAGGTACATTTATTTTCTACCTAGCTTTTAATTATTATGTTACCAATTCTGAAAGATTGGTGCAGTGACATCCTAAAAAAATATAACTTTATAGCTAACATGTATATCTAAATCAGTAAATAGTGATAAATAAAACTTTTATTTTTTGAGGCCAGTCGTGGCGTAGCGGCACGAAGTGTGACTGTACAATCGAAAGGTTGTGGGTTGTTTCGATCCTCACTCGAGGAGATGAAATATTTACTTACATTTATATTTCCATTTCTTCGCTCTGGTGTTGAGGCTAAGCGCGGCGTTGAGTTCTGCCACTCAACTCGCAATGCCTCCAGAATTCGGCAGAAAGTGGAGAACGGAGTGTCTTAACACTAGGTTCCCTCTGCCTACCCTGCTATGTGCGGGATACAGCGTAAAGCTGATTTTTTTTTGTAGCTGATAACATTTCTTGGTAAAAGACTAACACAAAAAAAAATAATCAAATCAATAAATTCTTAGATTAGCGATTAACCAAACAATCTGCAGCTTCTAATATTTGTATAAAATATTGATAGTTAACAACATAAAGATACGTTTACAAATCCAAATGGTTTTGTTTTTAAACAGGTTGAAATGAGCAGAACATATGGGAAAACAGAATGGCGTGAAGATTTGAAAACATTATTAAGAAAATCAAGTACTCCTGATTTACATATGGTATTTTTGTTTATAGAATCACAAGTAAGTAATTTTTTGTAGCAATTACTAATTTGAATTAAGCAAATTAAATAAAATATTTTAATATATTTACTAAAATATTTCAAATCCAGATAAAAGAAGAAGGCTTTTTAGAGGATGTAAATAACATGCTTAATTCAGGGGAAGTACCAAATATTTTCGTTGCTGACGAGAAGGCTGAGCTTTGTGAGAAAATGCGTGTGGTAAGTTTGGCTAATTCGCTAGTCTAAAACTTTTATGCAATAGTTCTAATGAGTCCTTCGTTTTTTATTTAATTATCCTACATACACATGATATTGGCTGATTGTAATTCTAAATATATGTAACCATTTTCTAAATGTTTAACATAATCTATACATTTATTCATAATGATTATTGTATGTACGTAGAAAATATATTCCAAGAAAAAGAAATCTGTTATTAGGAGCTTTTATCAATGTAATTGAACCTAAAACAATTATTCTTATTTTTATATCAGTTTGTCTGTGCGTTTGTGCACGCACGCACGATTTAAATGTAATTTAAACGTTATTTAAAGGATAAATAAGAAAGGCATAGTCAATATAAAATATATTTATAATTGTTTAATTATTAGAACATGAAATTAATTCAGATCAGGAAATAAATAATTGTGTACTTCAAGCGGTCAAAGCTTTGCTTTTTCATTTATATATTCAATACAGAATAGTATAACATCCGCAGATCGACCGCCAACGCGACAAGTCGCTGCAGACGGACGGCAGCCCGACCGCGCTGTACGCGTACTTCGTGTCCATAGTGCGCGACCAGCTGCACATCGTGCTGGCGATGTCCCCCGCCGGCACGTCGCTTCGCACTCGCATACGAAAGTTCCCGTCGCTTGTGAATTGCTGCACTATTGATTGGTTTCAGGTTCATTTTGTATCCTATGCATGTATCTAGAAATAACTACATATTATCTTTCCTTTTTTTTAAGTTTTACGCTGTATCCCGATTATACCATCCTGTTATAAACACAGAGGGAAACTAGTGTTAAAATATTCTGTTTTACATTTTTCGTTAAAATTTTCTAAAGGCGGGACTAACGCCACGCTTTGCCTTATTTGTTACCAGAGCACGTTTGAGCACGCACAGTGAAAAGTTTTTATACGTTTTCTAAATAAGTATTTTTCTTTATAAAACGTTAAAAATATTTAATAAACAGCTTTCTCTCTTGCCAGACGATAAGTCTTAGTAATTATCTTTGGATAGCGGAAATTTGTAAAAATCTCCCTACAAAAATGCTAACAACATAAGTAAGTTGTAACAAAGGTCAGAGCGCCTGTGAGGTTTCCAGGAGGCGCGGGTTCGAATCCCGCTACGTTAAAAATTTTATACGTTTTCTAAATAAGTGCTTATATATATCTCTCTAATCTTTTGTAATGAATACATATTACATTTATTATTGTGTAATATATATTTGTATATAACAATAACAGGAATGGCCACCAGACGCTTTACTCGCAGTCGCAACCCGGTTTTTGAAAGACATAGAATTGACGGAGCTCGAGAGGGACACGGCTATCAAACTATGCCAGATGTTCCACACCGACACGCAGGAGCTGACCAGACAGTTCCTGCTTCGCTTGAAGCGATACAACTACGTCACACCTACTGCCTATTTGGAACTCATCAATATGTTCAAATCGCTCTTAGGAAAGAAACGAACGTGAGTAAATGTCGCATTTCCAACTATGTTAAAGTAAAATATATTTATCTTTTTTTATTTTACTTTAATATTTTGTTTAAAAATTTAAAACAAAGAATTTGTTTTAATTTTTTTTTTGTTAAAAAAAAATATTTTTTAAAACATTAAATTTTTTCTCCTTATTTTATGAATGTTTTTTTGTAAATGTCTGAAATACAAATAAAATTTAATTAATTATATTCTTTAATAAAAAGATTATTTTTACAATCTAAAATCAACACTAGTATAATCTATTCAGAGAGCTGTTAACAAGTGAAAAGCGGTATATCACCGGTCTCGACCAGCTCGCCATCGCGTCCAAGTCGGTGGCGGCGCTCCAGGAGGCGCTGGAGGTGCTGCAGCCCAAGCTGGCCGCGGGGGCCGCCGCTGTGGCAGAGACCACCGCTAAAGTCGAGAAGGAGAAAGAGGGAGTGGCCCTCGTTGAAGCTGAAGTATTAGTTGATCAGGCAGCTGCTGCGGAACAGGTTAGCATCTAATCAAACTATAAGAAAATTTGTAATTTTTTAAGAACCTGGGTATGCAGTCAGAAGATGCCCTCTACGCTACGATGGCTTAGGCGAAAAAATATATATTCAACACATTATATCTCGAAAATTGGCCGGTATGTAGGGAACCGTGTACCTGCATTTTTTAAAGCGTGAAGCTAAAAAAATAATTGCATATAATTTCTATGAATATGCAATAAATAGATGTTTATTTGTTACATGCTAGGCGCAAGAAGCGCAGGGCATCAAGGACGAGTGCGACGCGGACCTGGCCGAGGCGATGCCGATACTGAACGCGGCGCTGGCGGCGCTGGACACGCTCACGCCGCAGGACATCACCTTCATCAAGACCATGAAGAGCCCCCCGCGCGGCATCAAGCTGGTCATGGAGGCTATCTGTATTCTGAAGGTTAAATAACGAAATTAATTATTAATAAGCATGATTAACTAAAAATCACTAAAACTATGTATTTAATTAATGAAACCCTATTTTTGTATTACAAAACACGTATCAATTTTATTATTAAGTGCAGAATAGTAATTCTTTAAAAATAAAACTACAAAATACGGTAAGACTCTTTGATGTGTCGAATGCTAGTCAGAGTGATTTGCATCATGTTTTTGTAAAGTAACGAAATTACATTTTGTATTGACAAATTTACGTAGACTTGACGTCACAAGCGACGCGACGAGATGACTTATTTTTTCGTCGTGTTTTGGTGCGAATTTAAAACTTATAAATTATTAAAATTAAAATTATTTTTTAACACTAAATATTTATTTTGGGCAGGAATATCATATGCGTTATAATTATGAACCATTTCCTCAAAATCTGTCATTATTTCTATTGAAATGACTTTCATTTCAATTCAATAAAGAGATACTTTAGAAATTTTATTTAATTTGATATTATAATCAGTAACACTATAAACAATATTTAACATATTATTTTTATATTGCTTTCATAGGATGATCCGGTAAGTGATACTTTTACTAAACGTTAATAATAAATAATTAAATTATAAAAAATAGTAAGTAATATGTAAAAAAATCCTATTAGGTAGCCATATTTTTATAATGAAAGGTAGGAATATAATAGATGCTAAAACACTCTTAACATTATAGGAAGTTAAACCAGACAAAATACCGAACCCGTCCGGAGTGGGAACAATAGAGGACTACTGGGGTCCCTCCAAGAAGCTGCTAAATGACATAAAGTTTCTCGAGTCGCTACAGAACTATGACAAGGACAACATCCCGCCGCCGGTCATGAAGAAGTTGATGAACACCGTGATGCAGGACGACGGCTTCGTGCCGGAGAAGATCAGAGCCGTCTCTGTGGCCGCTGAAGGTTACAAGATATGATTTTTTATATTACAAGATAACTAATTGCGCGGATATGAGTTATATAATTTTATATTTGGTTAAAAATCTGTCTTTTTAACATTATTACCTATAATTATACAAATATATAATTATGTAGATATTCACTCTTAGTATAAGTTATTATCCTTCGTGCACATATTTATTCTATATTTTATATATTACCCCCGGAAGGCATGTATATACAGTGGACGAGGATAACAATCACCATAATACATTTTAAATCAATGTAGGCATGTGCAAGTGGGTAATAGCGATGACGAAGTATGACAAAGTGGCCAAGGTGGTGGCGCCCAAGAAGCAGCGGCTTGCGGCGGCGCAGGCTGTCTACGACAAGGCCATGGCCGCGCTCGCCGTCAAACAGGCGCAGCTGAAAGAGGTTACATATTGAACTACTACTACATATTTACCTACTTTTTTAAATAAATAGTATATTTATTTATATTATCATAATTTTAATAGTGTTTACATATTTCTTAATAAAATCTAAATATTGATATATATATGTTTTGTTAAAATATAAAAATGTCAAAAATCTAAAGTTTTTTTAATGTTAATAATAATATACTATAAAGTATAGATAATAGGTCTAGCGGCCCACAGAAGTATTTTATGCTATGTAATATGTTGTTCCATTTTAAGGTTCAAGAGAAACTAGGTCGCTTAGAAGAAGCTCTATCAGAACAGAACCGCCAGCAAAGACTCTTGGACAACGAAGTAATGGACTGCAGTAATAAACTGAAACGAGCAGAGATGCTAATATCAGGCTTAGGCGGAGAAAAAACCAGATGGACCATGATAGCCAAATCACTGCGCGAAACTTACAATTCGCTTACGGGTAAGTTATTTAAGCTGCCACAGAGCTACAGGTACTATATACTATACCTCATTTGGATTACTACAGAAAAACAGGAGAGTCGGGTCGGGAACGGTGGCTCAGTCGAGTACACTGACTGACGCTTATATTTCCTAAGTAGAACAGCAATATTTATATGTTTCCATAACTTATCTTTAACATTTGACACCCCAATACGTTACAAGCCATTGCACTATGGGCAATCGAGGTCCGTATCAGATCAAAAATCGATAACTTTTTTATTTGTTAAGATAAGCAATTGATTTTTTGCATAAGCATAAAGTATAAAATTGCGCTTAAGATAAAGTTCAGATATTATACTTTTATTGGAGTATAAATATATTAAAAAAAATAATTAAAAAAAGATTATTTAATTTCCTTAGTCCACACTACTTATAGTAGTAATAAAAATGTATTATTAAATTAGTTTATTAATAAACAATGTTTCTTAAGCTGTTATCTATTTGAGTAAGAAATTAATAGTTATGATTACACATACTTATTTAATAAAATATAAAATTTACAAAAATTGATTTACAAGTAGAATAATATTAGAAATGAATGTATATTACATAATGAGTATATTATATTTAATTATACTTGGTGAACTTCGGGATCCATAATAAGTTCATTCAATTTTAAAAGGTCTAGGGTATCTTCATCAAGTGCCTTCACACTTTTGCTATACTCGTATGTCTTTCTATGACTGGAAATGTATGGATCTGATGTGTAGAGAAGAGTATGAAAAACATCCTCATTTGTAGCTGATCGAGAGCACTTTCTGGCATGATGTAGGCGAAATTTTTGATACTCCTTATTACGGGATTCTTGTGCACCTTGTGCATTCTTGGGATTTCATTCGTTTGTTAGATTCCTTTAATACATGTATTGAGCTTTTGTTAAGTCCACATCAATGAAAACACTCAATTCCTCTTGATCCGATAGCATTTTTCTCTGGCTTGCGTTTTCTATGAGATTCAAATATACAGACATTGTACCTCGGTCAGCAAGCCTTAGTTTTTCTACGAGTTTTGCTTCTAATTCTCCTATGGAACGTAAGCCCTGAACGTTGGCATTACAGATGTGTCCAAAGCCATATTCACTAAATAGCGCGGTAGTTTCACCTCTTCGTTGATTCTGATGAGTCCACATAGGGACACAAGGTCTTCCGCGTTTTCCAGAAGAAGTCGATGGTGAGTTCTAAGGTGCTACTTCTTCATGATTGGTAAAGTTAACAAATATTCAGAATCAAAACAATTTTCGTTGTTTTTTTAAAAAAAATGAATCTTTTTACCGGGACGCTTTTGTCCATTATTTATTAAAGGAACGAATAAGATTCCTTTGAATGTCGCTGATAATAAAACATATGTTGTCTACAGAAACATGATACTTTTCTTTAAGAAATATTAATAGCTAATATTGATTGCTTCAAGTTTTTTTCCTCCTTCGATGTATGGGTATAATTCAAGCTTGGAACACTTGAAAGTATTAGCCACTTTGAAATTTAGTGAAGTTACTTAACAATCAAACGTCTGTTAGTAATTTTATTACTAATTTATACGAGTTTCATTAAATTAATTCAATCTATTTATATAATTTCATAAATGAGAGTATTGTGCATTTTATTAATTAGTTATACCGCAAAATGTGTGCAAAATGAAGATAAAACGTTCTTTTATTAATAAATAACAATAATTTCATTGAAATTTACCGTAATCTAATTAATTAAATAGTACATCATTAGAAATTTCAATAGATAGAGTTTTCTTGTTCCCTGACTTGTATCGTAGTTTTCGTGATAACTTCTAAAACCGCACGTTTCCGCAGCTGATTTTTATAAATGTTTTTTATGAATATCTGGACTATAAAACAACATCAAATGTAACGCGTCGGTAGACGTCAGTAACTGTCAAAAGTCTCGATGAACTTTAAGTGCGTACTTTTTTTCTCTTCACTCATTGTTAATATTTTTAATAGGAATATAGTCACAAAATCCACAATATAATAATTGTTTTAAAATCTACATACTATAGGCTTTTTAAAAATATATAACACTTTATACCTATTTGGACATTTTTTTTAAGAAATTTAAGTTTAAAATATCGATGCGAACAACCTGAAATAGACATTCTTACGTATTACAATTTCTCACAATTAAAAAAAATATATTCGAAATGTTATTCACGAAAAAATAATTCCTTACATTAAAGGTCCACTATTATACTATTTAAAAAAAAATAAAAAGTACGTCAGGGACGACTTTAGTAAAAATGAATTTTGATCTGCCGTTGTTCTACCATTATCCATAGTGCATTGATCCGCCATCTCTGACGACGATTGCTGATCGAAAAAATATTTTTCAAGGTAATGTACACGTGTTTTTATTCATTAATATTTAAAGATTGATTGTTTGTAATAATTTTGATAGAAAGTGGAATTAATGCAGTGGCATAGATTCGCTTAACTTTTGGCTGACCAGGTTTTATTTGTGCGCCATTGAACAGAACATAGCAACAGCGTCTTCAGTAACTCTAATTTAAAAAGTACACAGTGGCAGTGACACAGTGAGTGAGTGTCTATTCATGAGTCTTTGTTTTTAAGTACCTAATCAAGCAATTTCCAAAATTCCTAAATTTAATTAAATAGTCTAACAATTCATGTTGTAGCTTACAATTTGTTTACACATCACTTAATATAGACTATGAATTTATATTTCTTTACTTTTTAGAATGCCGCGTCGCAAGAGTGAAAATTAAAAATAGCATCGAACATGATGTATGACGTGGAATCGTTTTTATTAGAAACTATCTGTAGTGTTGAAGTTGATCTTAATTGATTAATATTATAACTTTTATGTGATTAATGTTTATGAATATCAGACTTAAGAGACAAATGTAACATAAATAAATACACATAACTGAATATATATCATAGTTTAGATTGATTATACGGCCGAGCCACAGTGTACTGAAAGAGTCACTGTAGACCAGTACCGGTACACAGTGGTTCATTTCCCATTTTTAAAAAAAACGTAAATTGTAAGTTAAAGTTTTACGTTACGTTTTTAAAAAAACGTAACGTAAAACTTGAATATTAATTTCATTGGAAAAGTGATTATGCAGGGAAAAAAATAATTTAAGTTATTTTAACTTTTTTCTTCATAAATTTAACATTTGAATAAATCCGAGTCACTGTTCCCGACCTGACCCTATACATATTATGAATTATCCCACAAACGAAATTTAAAGCCAAAGTTATCGCATGAAGTTAAGCATATTCCAATTCACAATAATGGCTTTAATTTGTCATTATCACCATCATCATAAACAAGCCTGCCTTCTTTTCTAAGCATAGGTTTCTCCCTTCATTTCTAAGCATAGGTTTCTCCAATGGCCAGCCAATGAATGACCTTCATATTCAGCTCTTCGCTTTTCGCCAACTTTTTCCACCACCACATCACACCTTACTAGAGAACGTTTATTTATACAAATGTTATAATACTTGAAATTTGCATATTTAACACGTTATAGGTGACATATTAATCGCTGCTGGCATCATCGCCTATCTAGGACCATTCACAGCTGCGTTCAGGAATGAACAGGTAACATATCATTTTTTAACTTCGAATAATATATATATGAAATAATTAATTTAGTAGTGGATATGAAACAAAATAATACATCATAAATCTTGTTTATAGAATAGAATCCCTTCAATGTTTCTTTTCCAATTATTTACGTAGGTCAAGAAGTGGGCCCAAGCCTGCCACGATTGTGGTATCGTGTGCACTCTCAACTACAGCTTGATTATATCGCTCGGGGAGCCCGTCACCATCCAGCAGTGGAACATCGACGGCTTGCCCGCTGATGACTTCAGTGTCGAGAGTGCTATTATTATTATGTAAGTTTTTTGTATTATTTTCGTCATGTCTTGTATAAGAGGACTCTTAGACTCTTATAGGATATTCTTATTTTTGATAATTTAGATGTGGAAATTAGCTATCTACATTTTATTATATAGACATTTATCGATTGTTTTGCTTATAATATATTTATTTTATATACGTAGAATAATTATTTTATTAATTTTATTAATAGAAATTTATGTATTTTTATAAAGATTCCTTACTTTTCAATTTAGCTTCATTAGTGTTCCGTGAAGAGGCAATAGCTATCGACTGTTTTTTAATGTTTATTATCATTTATATAATATAAAAGAATTTCTTGTAAGTACTTAAAAATCATATAGCAGTGTAAAATCACGAACATCTAAGGAAGCACTGTCGTAGTTGTAGTAGTTACTACAATACATTTATCACTCGTCGACTAATCAATCGATCAATGATGGTTATGATGGGTGAAGGCTGACGAATGACGGGTGACAGATGATGAATGATCGTTGACTTCTAACTGATGATTACATGCAAAAGTCTAAAGAAAGAATACTAGCATAAGAAAGTACTATCGTATGACTTTGCATTGTACATCGAATATTTTATGAGTTTTATTTTTTTTATATTTCGAAGTCGATTTTTTTTATAATTAAAATGAATAGAACTTGGAGAACGGAGTGTCTTAACACTAAATTTCTTCTAACTATCCCGTTCTGTGTAGTTCTGTATTAGTCTGTAAAAAAATATATCAAACTGATAAAATACTAATATTAAATTTTTTCCTCTAGGACGGCTCGCCGCTGGCCACTAATGATCGACCCCCAGGGTCAGGCCAACCGCTGGATCAAGAACATGGAGAAGCCCAACAACCTAAGTGTAGTGCGCATGACGCAGGCGGACCTCAGCCGCGTGTTGGAAAATGCTGTACAATTTGGACAACCGGTATCATAAATTTAAAAAGAGCATCTTCACCCTTTTTTTTACTGCAAGATAACTGCCATACCAATTTTAGACATATTGCGCGTTAAGTGGTGGAAGTTTTTAACTTAAAACTTAATTTACCTTAACGCTGTGTGTGTAGTCAGAGATCGTACATAGCGCTAAAATCTTAGGTAAACATAATAACAATTAACATATGTTTATTTCTAGGTATTATTGGAAAATGTGCTAGAGGAGTTAGATCCAATGTTGGAACCACTCTTACAGCAACAAACGTTTAGACAAGGAGGCGCTCTCTGTATCAAAATAGGAGATACTATAGTAGAATATAGCAAAGATTTCAAGTAAGATTGCTGCTCAATATTATTAGCTACACATTAAGTAAACAACAAAAACAGAAGCAAAATAAAACTTTTATACCTTTACATTTGAAACGCATATACGCAAGCGTCTCAAATGTAATCACTTACCATCAGGTGACTCGTACGCTCGTTTGCCTTGTCTTTTTCCATAAAAAAATATTCTGCTATATTTTATAATCTATATATATAAAAGGACTTGTGCTGACTGACTGAGGTAAGACGCACGCAGAGCCGTAACCGCTGATGGTAGAAACGTGAAATTCGGGCAGATGTTTATTTTCATATTCTGGACATCCACTAAGAAGGGAATTTGAAAAATTTTAACCCTAAAGGGATGAAATAGGGGTTGAAAGTTTGTATGGAAAAAAAATTTAAACTGTACCGATTTTTATAAAATTTGAAATTCAGACTCTTAAAAATATTTCATTGAACACGTGTTTCATGGTTTTTAAGAATTCGCCCCCTAAGGGTTCAAATAGGGAGTTGAAAGTTTATATGGAAAAATCTTTAAATTGCCACCGATTTTTATAAAAATTTAAATTCACTGTTAAAAATATTTTATTGAACACGTGTTTCGTGATTTTTTAGAATTCACTCCTAATAAGCGGGCGAAGCCGCGCGCGCCCTCTAGTATTGTATAAAATTCTACCATATTTATATTCTCAAAGATGTTGGTGTTTTTGTTATTTTTTTACGATTGCACTGTGATCTTATTCGCCCCCCATTGCAAAATTATCTTACAATTGTACTTTTAATTTTTTTTTGCGTGCAATAAAGACTTTTCGTCTTAGCATATAATTTCGACATTTATTTTATTGATTTTTATTACATATATGTAAGCAATATGTTTGATAATTTGTTTCAAAACATATGTAGTATAGTATACTTATATATCTATAATAAATATAAGTACGAAGCTAGATAGCCTACACTACTTAACCGGAGTGGTGTCCGCGTGACACTCGTCAATTGTATACTAGCGAAACGAGCTAAAGTACATTATAAACAAACACAAACAAAATATAACTGTTTAATCATTATATGTAATAGTTGTTAAGATGAATAGAAACATTTGTTTGGAACAGACTGTACATAAGCACAAAGCTGGCCAACCCGCACTACCTGCCGGAGGTGGGCGTGCGCGTGACGCTGGTGAACTTCATGCTGGCGGCGGAGGGGCTGCGCGCGCAGCTGCTGGCGCGCGTGGTGGCGCGCGAGCGCCCCGACCTGCAGCAGGCCAAGGCCGAGCTCACCACGCAGGGCGCCGAGCACCGCCGCCTGCTGCAGGACATCGAGCGCAAGATACTCAACGTGCTGTCCACCTCCGAGCACCTGCTGGAGGACGAGGAGGCGGTGCAGGTATACTTCACACTGCGTGTTGAGTGGCGGAACTCGACGCCGCGCTTTGCCTCGACACTAGAGCGAAGAAAATGGGAATATCAATATTATAAATATTTCACTTCCTTACACTTTGTGCCCATGCGGCGCCACGATTGGCCTCTATAATAAAACCGGACAACTGCGAGTCAGCCTCGCCCACCGAGGGTTCCGTACAAACATTGGAAGTCTCGAGCTTTTTCTGAAATTCAGGCTTTGCTGAGAAACAGCCTTTTTATCTGATACTTCACTGATCTAGCGGCCTTAATATCAAATTTTGCCCCCCTTTTAAGGCTATTAAGATTTAGACACAAATGTATAGTTTTAATTTTTTTTCTAAACTAATACTACATAGATATTAGGTACCTAGATATTAGATACCAAATTTCATAATTCTAGGTTAACCGGAAGTACCCTAATAATTTTGATTTTATAGTATCAAAATATGCGTTTTTACTATTTAAAGCTATTATTTTTTAGGATTTAACCACAAATGTATAGTTTACAGATTTTTTTCAGAACTAATACTACCTGTAGATGCTAGCTGCCAATTTTCATAATTCTAGGTTAACCGGAAGTACTCTATGAATTTTAATACCCCTGATAGTGTCGAAATACGGATTTTTTGCAATATAAAACAGCCATAACTTTTTTCGCGGCGTTGAGTTCCGCCACTGCCTCCAGATATCTGCGGAGAGTGGGTAATGAAGTGTCTTAACACTAGGTTCAATCTGCCTACCCTGCTTTATTTTAAGAAAATGTGGAAATATTTTTTTTTTTTCAAGAAATTATGCTGCTGCAAATCTGAGTATATGGTTAGAATTTCAATTCGATATCTCCAGGCGTTCCTGAGATAAAGGCTCTTGACAGACTGACAGACAAACAGACAGACGTACATACAACAAAGTGATCTTATAAGGGTTCCATTTTTCCTTAAAAGATACGGAACCCTATTAACTAGATTTTTTTTTATTGAAAAGATTTTTTTTTATTGAAAAGATTTTTTTGCAAAATTAAATCACATTTTAATTTTTTGATATAATAGATTTTGAATTCAGCTAAAGATATGGCTAATGAGATCAAAGAAAAACAAGAAGTGGCCATGATTACTGAAAAACAGATAGATGAAGCCAGAAACGACTACGTGCCCATTGCTGTACATTCTACTAATTTGTTTTTCCTAATAGGTAATCAAGTGTTAACATCCAAATAGGTGATTAGTAAAACTAAGAAATAGTTATATATACTTATTTAGAAAAGTTTAGTTTAGTTTTTGTTTCCTAAATGTGGAATAACACTTAAATATTGTTTAAAAAAATAGTTAAGTCTACAGAAAAAACAGACAAAGACACTAATATTATGTTCTTTTAGCTAAATACATTTAATAATTTGCAGCAAACTCACTATCTTCTGTGCCTTTTCTATGTCAAATAAAGTTCTGTAAACAGCATATCGAGATTACTATATGATTACCGAACCATATAAAATTCATTTTATTATCATATTCTTCTTATATAATTAATTATTTACTTAGATTTTTAATTTTCCTTAACATAATATTATTCTATATGAACCAGCATCCCTCGCCCACATCGACCCCATGTACCAGTACTCGCTGGGATGGTTCGAGGGCTTGTTCACGGCGAGCATCGACAACACGGAGAAAGTGGACGATATCGAAGAGCGACTCATGATTCTGCGCACGCATTTTACTTACTCGTTATATGCTAATATATGTAGGAGCTTATTCGAGAAGGTGGGTTATTTGTGTTACTATTCATATTGAAACATTGCAAATTAAACGCCATTTGTTAGATTTTTTTATAGTTATAATTATAATTTAATGTTTTACCGATCTCAATTGTGGGATCAACCTGGAAAGCGATTTTGAGATGCTGTTATATTAATAATCTATAAATAAAAATGGCATCTCAAGATCGATTTAGGAGATGAAAACGGATTATAAATACGGATCTAAGTTTCTTTTCCACTGCGTGAAAAAGTTACTTTTAAACTCACTAAATCAATAATTTCTCAACTTTCCCTGAATACTTCATGAATATTTTCAAAGTATAGAGGGAGAGTATCATAACATTCAATCGGAACATTTATGATATATAAAATTAATATTTTAGGATAAATTAGTGTTTTCCTTACTCCTCACGGTGACTATAATGGTGGCGGAGGACCAGCTGCAGCAGTCCAAGGTGATGTTCCTGCTGGCGGGGGCGCAGCCCCGCGTGGTTCCGCCCAACCCCGTCACCTTCCTCAGTCCGCAGGCTTGGGCGGAGTTTAATGGGTTAGTTTCTTGTACTTAAGTATTTAACTTAGATTTTGTAATAATTAAATATAGTAATGAAATTATATATTGTATGTTATATGTGCGATGTACGTTACAAGGATATTATTGTTGCCTGAGGATATTACTATTTTTGTCGGTAATAATCAGCAATTATAAAATACTGTACTATAAGGTGTATTAATAAAAACCTTTGCATTGAAAAGTAAAATATATATAAAAATATATAAAAAAAATAATGCGTTTCTCTAATCTGGCAAGGTATTGGACACCGACAGCCCACATGAAATATATTTAAATGGTACTTAGAGTTCCATGGCTGAGCTTATCTATAAAAGTTCAATTCATTTGCGTCAACAATCATAACAGCGCTCTTCTGGTTGACAACTTAAAACTTAGGTTAAACGAGATGGACAAGTTCAACGGGATCGTCCCCCACTTCACGTCGCAGTCGGCGAAGTGGGAGGCGTACTGCAACGCGGGCGACGCGCACGTGCAGCCGCTGCCGGCGCCCTGGGACACACGACTTGATATGTTTGAGGTATCGTCATGCTTATAACGCTTTCTGAGGTGTTATTTCAAAATAACCGTAAAGAATATATTTTAGAAAATGTAAAAAAAAATAACGTGGCGGGGCTCGAATTCTCGCCTTTCAGAAACGGACCAAACATTATGACCACTAAGTCATACGTCAAGCTACGTTGAATTTCTAATACACTTGCTATAACTTATTTATGTTCTCAGCTCACATTATATTTCGGGACGCAAAAATTCAAAATTTTGTACCTAATTTAGTAATTTAGTATTTCAATGTAACTTGATATTAAGGATGAGATGTCAGTTGTGGCGCAGGGGCACAAGTGTTTGAATGTAAACGCGACTGGTTGTGGGTTCGATCCCTACTCAAGGAAATGAAGTATTTATTTAAATTTATATTTTGATTTCTGAGCACTGGTGTAGAGGGAAAGCGCGGCGTTGAGTTCCGCCACTCAACACGCAATAGCTCCAATATTCGGCGGAAAATGGAAAACAGAGTGTCTTAGCACTAGGTTCCCTCTGCCTACACTATCCGTGGTGAAGTCCCACTATGTTAAAATTTTCATACGTTTTCTGAAAAAAAAAAACTTTTTTTTTTGATTCTTGTCTGCATTGATACAATTTTTTTAGTGTCCATTTGTTAACTTTTATTTTTAGAAAAGTAATACATTTTGTTACTAAATCTTAAAGAGTATATTGATCAGTACTGGTATCTATCTGGAAATATTAGATTTTATTAAAAGAAGTAATAAACAGACGTGAAAAGTAAAAAAAAAGGAAAATGTATTTTCCTAGTATCTACTATAAATATTAAATATTTAAATAATATTTCAGAAAATGATGGTCCTACGTTGCATGCGATTAGATATGATGGTGCCGGCTGTGCAAAACTTTGTCGAAGGTTACTTTCAGTATTCAAACATCACTTTCCTTCATTTAACTTGATCTTAATTAAAATGTTGTTAATATGTATTTTTTTTTAGCTCAAATGGGTCGTCTTTTCGTGGAGCCACCACTGTTTGACTTAGCGTCTTCTTATGCTGATTCTCATTGTTGTATTCCGCTGTTATTTGTACTAACTCCGGGATCTGATCCTATGGGTACACTACTTAAATTTGCTGATGATCAGGTACTTTTATACAATATATTTTACATATTAGGGTACAAGTCTAGACTTGTACCCTAATATTTTTATAATTTATTTATTTATTTATTTTGCAACTCTTTTGAAAATTTCATTATACAGCAATGTATCTAATAAAATCATGAATGAATGGATGATTTATTATCTATGGATAAACAATATTTTAATATAATTTGTTAATTCCCGACTGCCAAGGAAGGGTTATGTTTTTCGCGCGTATCTTGTATGTATGTATTATTCTTTATTACTGAACGGATTTATATAATTGAGGTATCGTTAGATTCGTATTAGCAGCCCAAGTGTTCTTAGATAAGTGACGTTAAATAAAAACAATCATGGCGGCTGTGGAACGCCATTGGACTTAGTGAAAAAAAAAATCCTTTCGAATACCATAATATGGTCTCAATTCAAGAGCTTACTACGAGGATTTCAAAAAGTTAAAACTAAAAAGAAAATAAACAAGTACAATAGTTTATTAGGATTAACAGTCGGGACCTATAAGTAATTCTTCAATCAATAAAATCTTTACCAGGAACCCCGCATAATTTAAAGATTTAAAGATTTACATTGTATAAATTTTTAATTACTTAAAAAAAATTGTGGGCAATGATACTTCTAAAGAATATTTTTTTAAAATATATCAATATGTATTCGTTGTTTAACTCAGGGTTTCGGGTCGTCACGTCTGTTCTCCCTGTCCCTGGGTCAGGGCCAGGGCCCGATAGCGGTGAAGCTGATCGACGAGGGCGTCCGCAGCGGCACGTGGGTTGTACTACAAAATTGTCACTTGGCCAAAAGTTGGATGCCGATGCTGGAAAAGGTTTATTACGAAGATAATTCAATACATATGTTACTCTATTTATGTTTGATATGTTTTGATTTGGTGTATAATAAGTTAAACCTAAATTGAAATCCATTAATGAAATTCAATGTTTGCCTTAGTTTCTTTTTTTTTTTTAGCTTCTCACTGTATCACACACACAGCAGGCTAGGCAGAGGAAACCTGGGAACCTATTGTCGTTCCCCTCTTTTGGCCTAACCCTGGAGGCATTGCGTGTTGAGCAATGCAAGTCAACGTAGCGTTTTACCTCGTTAATAGAGTAAGAAAATGAAAATATTAAATATATCATTTCCTCGAGTGGGAATCGAACTCACAATCCAAGAATATTAGTTACATAAATAAAAAAATAAAAATAAATAATTAGATAGTTATAGTTTCTAAAATGATACAAATGTTGAATGAAGATCTGCGAAGGCTTAACGCCAGACTCGACGCACCCCCGACTTCCGGCTGTGGCTGACGTCGTACCCGGCGGAGCACTTCCCCGTCTACGTGCTGCAGAACGGGGTCAAGATGACCAACGAACCTCCTCAAGGTCATTTTATGTAGATAGAGTATACATTTTATATTATAAACAAAAGTCAGTAAAAAATATATAGGGTACCTATTAATGAAAAATAATAATTTCAATTATAATTTTGAGGCCAGTCGTGGCGCAGCGGCACAAAGTGTGACTGTAAAACCGACTGGTTGTGGGTTCGATCCCCACTCGAGGAGATGAAATATTTACTTAAATTTATATTTCCATTTCTTCGCTCTGGTGTCCAGGTAAAGCGCGGCGTTGAGTTCTGCCAGTCAACACGCAATTCCTCCAGAATTCAGTAGAAAGTGGGGAACGGAGTGTCTTAACATTAGGTTCCCACAGGGGAACGTGAGTTTTTTTTCATTTCCTCGCTCTAATATCGAGGCGAAAAAACGGTAACTGAGTGTCTCAGAACTAGGTTTACCCACCCCTGCTTTATGCGGAATGCAGCGTGCGGCTTTAAAAAATCTTTAATTTACAGGCCTCCGGGCAAACATCGCTCGTTCCTACCAAAGCGATCCAATCAACGACCTCGAATGGTTCGAAGGCAATAAACAATCAGAGATATTTAAGAAGCTCCTCTTCGCGTTGTGCTTCTTCACGCGGTGGTACAAGAGAGACGTCAGTTTGGACCCCTCGGCTGGAACATACGTTATGAATTCAATGAAACCGATCTACGCATTAGTGTTACACAGCTGTATATGTTCCTAAATGAGTATGATGTAAGTATGCTGTCAATTTTTTTCCACGTTCGACACAGGAACAGCGTCTGACTGAAGACGTGACCGTTTTGGGTCCACCACTTTGAAGAATTATATTTAAAATCTTTTAATTACTTTGCTCTGGTCGACGTCAAATAGATGGAATATGCGGGACGAAGTGTCTTAACAACTACGATAAAAACCTGAAACTGCTATTTCTATCTTCCATATTTGTGTAATCGTGGATCGTGGATTTACCTCTCAGATGAGAGGTAAATTACACAAATATTTAACGAATTTTACATGTTTATACTTATTATAGGTTAATATTTTGATTTTTTACGTAACACAATCCTCTTAATTGAAATATTACCAAAAATTTATTTCTAAAATGCTGGACAGACTAAAATATTATCTTTATTTTAAGGTTAGCTTTTATAAATAAATGTTTTCTCTTATATGTAACTAGAGGGCGCGCGCGGCTTCGCCCGCTTATTAGGAGTGAATTCTAAAAAAAACACGAAACACGTGTTCAATAAAATATTTTTAACAGTCTGAATTAATTTTTTATAAAAATCGGTGGCAATTTAAAGATTTTTCCATATAAACTTTCAACCCCTTATTTGAACCCTTAGGGGGTGAATTCTTAAGAACCATGAAACACATGTTTAATGAAATATTTTTAAGAGTTTGAATTTCAAATTTTATAAAAATCGGTACAGATTTTTTTTTCCATACAAACTTTCAACCCCTATTTCATCCCTTTAGGGTTAAAATTTTTCAAATTCCCTTCTTAGTGGATGTCCAGAATATGAAAATAAACATCTGCCCAAATTTCACGTTTCTACCATCAGCGGTTACGGCTCTGCGTGCGTCTTACCTCAGTCAGTCAGCACAAGTCCTTTTATATATATAGATAATAACTGTTATTGTACAAATAAAAGCTACCCGTACTAGTCGTACTTGTGTATAAATATGAAACGTTATGTTTGTAACATCAACGAGTCACGTCACGGATTTCGGACACAGCTGTCTCTAAGCCTCTATCCATACAAATATCTTCGGATAACACAATAAATAATCCTTAAATATTTATTATTCTTGAAAAGATTTATTTGTTAACGCACTTAAATATCTCAGAATTGCTAATAAATCACACTCAATCATAATTAAAGAAAGGAAACTCAGGTTTAATGATCCGGTAATCGTTGATTTCCTTATTTTTTTCTTTTTTAAATTTGATAACATTATTTTTTTCATTTCTTGCTCTTTTTCTACTTACGACATATAATTAAACTAGACCTAGCCAACATCTACGATGTGATTAAGGCGTGTTTGTAGTGTATCTTATTAGTTAGGCTTCAAATCTCACACTGAGTCAACATTTAGGTATACTAATTTTATATTCTCCTAGTGGAGAATATATTTCGTATAAATGTTTTAGTAGAAATGTAGGGAATATATTTTAGAATAAACGTTAGGTTAGTATCTAACCTAAACTGAGACGTTGTTGTATAATATACATTGTATGATTTAACTTGACGTCGCTCTCTGTTTATTTATTTTTGTTGGCTTCATGTTATATCCCTCCAGAGTAGGCGGAGGTTAGGTTGTTAAAACTCCGACACTGTTCACCATACGAACTGCCTAATTTTTAAGATATTGCGGGTTGAGAGGCAAAACTCAACGCCACGCATTGTTTCGTTACCAGAACGAGGAAATTAAAATAATGAATTTCCCCGAGTGGGATCAAAATCGCAACCATGACATTTACACCCAAATGATGTCGGATGACGACGACGACGTCCTCACATGTTAGCGTGTGACTGCAGGACGTGCAGTTCGTGGCGCTGCGCTACCTGACGGGCGAGTGCAACTACGGCGGCCGCGTCACCGACGACTGGGACCGCCGCTGTCTCATCACCATACTCAACAAGTTCTACAACACCGACGCTATCGGCGACGAGAAGTACTCACTGGATCCGACCGGTGACTGCTTTAATTATAATAATACTAAAAAAATGTATATTAAGTAATAAAACAAAAAACATTTATTTACAATTAACTATCGCAAGCGTTTAATTGTCGTTAAAATAACTCTAAGCTTGAACAATTCAATTTTCATTTGGATAGTTTTGTACCAAACCTTAATGTTATTAATCAAAATACTGTTTTCAAAATTAAGACACGAATCCTTTTAAACCATAATGTTAATCAGAATTTTCATGCCTAAAAATCATTTTCGATCATCCGTAACTGACAGTCTCAAAAACGTTAGAAAAACTTTGAATTAATTTAAAGCGAGCTTAATTCTAATTGTTATTGGTTGAAATTATTTATTATTTGAATTTATTGACTTTCTTACAAATATGTACCAAACATTTTACAACATTTTTAAAGTGTTATTCCACACTTAGGAAAGAAAAATACTTATTAAAAAAACTTATAAAAATTCGAACGAGATTTGAACCCGCACCTCTTTGGTCAGTTTCCAAAGAGGGCGGGTTCAAATTCCGTTAATTTTTATACGTTTTCTTAATAAGTATGTACCAAGCGGCCTAACTGTGGTTCTTGTAAATCATATTAAATTTCACCATGTGATATGAAAATAATAAAATTCACAGTGATAAGTTTTTTAATAATTTTCATCGTTTTTGCAATTTGTTTCTTATTTGATTGAAAGTTCAAAGTTAATAATCTTAAATAGTAGTTGTTGTACCATGTGAGAATAATAACATTTTATACCAACGATTTACTTTACATAACCTTTTATAGAGTATAAAACTGCCAATATCGGTTGTCATTATTAAATACAGCTCAGATTTTCGTTTGAAATTCCGCATGTTCAATTTACCACATTATAGGAAGTACATCGTTTATTAGATTAAGCACGTACTGTAAGCCGCTTTAGATTTTGCCAGAAATAGGTATTTGTATTGTAAAATATTAATACTCTTAAACGTGAACATACGAGTAAGTGAAAATGCTTTTAACAGTTATATTTTATGATTTATCAATAATTTTGATAACCAGTCCATATTACAACAACTTGTAGAACTCGAAAAAAATATATATAAAAGTAGACTGTAACACTATGGGCAATCTTACGACCAATCCCTGTTATAGTTAGCAAGCTACTTAGCTATATTATAGCCGTATGTACCAGGCACGTACTACATCCCCGCGCTGCGCGAGCATGGCGACTTCATCGCGTTCGCGCGCTCGCTGCCGGTGGCGACGCCGCCCAGCGTGTTCGGCTTCCACGCCAACGCCGACATCACCAAGCACTTCCGCGAGGCGGAGGACCTGCTCAACACTGCTGTGCTCACCCAGGTACCTCATATATTATAGCTGTATGTACCAGGCACGTACTACATCCCCACGCTGCGCGAGCACGGCGACTTCATCGCGTTCGCGCGCTCGCTGCCGGTGGCGACGCCGCCCAGCGTGTTCGGCTTCCACGCCAACGCCGACATCACCAAGCACTTCCGCGAGGCGGAGGACCTGCTCAACACTGCTGTGCTCACCCAGGTACCTCATATATTATAGCTGTATGTACCAGGCACGTACTACATCCCCACGCTGCGCGAGCACGGCGACTTCATCGCGTTCGCGCGCTCGCTGCCGGTGGCGACGCCGCCCAGCGTGTTCGGCTTCCACGCCAACGCCGACATCACCAAGCACTTCCGCGAGGCGGAGGACCTGCTCAACACTGCTGTGCTCACCCAGGTACCTCATATATTATAGCTGTATGTACCAGGCACGTACTACATCCCCACGCTGCGCGAGCACGGCGACTTCATCGCGTTCGCGCGCTCGCTGCCGGTGGCGACGCCGCCCAGCGTGTTCGGCTTCCACGCCAACGCCGACATCACCAAGCACTTCCGCGAGGCGGAGGACCTGCTCAACACTGCTGTGCTCACCCAGGTACCTCATATATTATAGCTGTATGTACCAGGCACGTACTACATCCCACGCTGCGCGAGCACGGCGACTTCATCGCGTTCGCGCGCTCGCTGCCGGTGGCGACGCCGCCCAGCGTGTTCGGCTTCCACGCCAACGCCGACATCACCAAGCACTTCCGCGAGGCGGAGGACCTGCTCAACACTGCTGTGCTCACCCAGGTACCTCATATATTATAGCTGTATGTACCAGGCACGTACTACATA